>VDFB02336806.1:26063-49055 GCA_007258455.2 Sequoia sempervirens | reverse complement strand
TGAGATATTGGGGGAGAATGCATTTAGGTTAAAGACTTTGACAGGGGAGGACATCCCACTGCCTGTCAACGGGCAGTTTTTGAAACATTATTTCCGGCCCTGAGTTCCTTGTGGGAACTTGCATGTACATAGTTAGAGTAGTTGCTTTTGTTTTTTTCTTGCTTTCCTTAGATTAGTTGTTTTTGCTTTCCTTAGATTAGTTGTCTTTGTTTTCTTAGATTAGTTTGCCTTCTTTAGATTAGTTTGCTTTCGTTTCGTTTTGCTTTCGTTAGTTTTTTGAATAAGGAGGGTTTCGCATTTCGCGAGAAAGGTGATTTTGCTTACACGCACACTCTGGACTGACCTCGCTAAGGTATGTTATGAATATTCCTTGGGTAAATATTTGTGGAAAGTCTTCGAATCCTAGATTAATTGTTTCTAAAGTATCTTAAGGTTAAGGTTAGTACTTGACCGGAAAGGAAATCATCTATTGTGTCTTGACATCGAGTCTTACAATTATTATACTTTACACACTTAAAGAATTTTCTGAGTCATTATGGTCTCCTAGGCGAAGTTGTTGGCTAGAAAGTAATCAAAAGTCTTGCTTCAGCGCCACTATAATGCTCAAACCCAGGTGAGCTTCATTGCTTATAGGCCAAAGTGTGGAAATATGTGAAAAGAAAGAATATCAAAATAAATCAAACGGAAAGAATGAAAATCAAGAACACTTGGCTTTTGGGTGTGAGGACATCTCTAGAGGTGTACAAAACAATCAAAACAAGAAAAATAGTAAATCACTAGAAGTAGAGCAATCTCCTTGAGATTATAGCAGATAACCTCGCTGGGGCTATGGACGCTCACTGGCAGCGAGGCTCTATCCAAGGATGCTTTTGGAGCTAAGACAAAAAAAAATACACTGGAAAGCCATGATGGAACCAAAGAGTCATATTGGTCTTAAGAGACGGGAATAAACGCATTTGCACACACTTATAACTGCAGGATAAAATGTCTTGATACAGTTTAGGATTTCTCTTTCCTTTTGAGTACTCTTCTTGGTCAAGGGATAAGTTAGTTAGAATTAATTTAAGATTCCAGATTTGAAGTGGGTACTATCTTTGGAACGTTCAGGAACATTCTCCATGTGGAGTCGCCAGATGTTGTGACCTTTTCACACATTGCCCCATTGCAAATGGGGACCCCCAGTAGTTTGCTAATTTTTAGGGTTTTGCCTCCACGCAACGGTTTCATGAGGGCATTGTTTTGAGAGTTTCAAGTCAGTATTTTGAGAGTCATCCGAGCCAAGTTGATAATCCATGCCTGAATCAGTGCATAAACGTCATGGAAGGGCTTAGAAGGTCAAGGAGACGAGGATCGCCTATGCTTTGGGCCAATTCTAACACTTCCTACTTTTTAGGGAATCTGTTTTTTTGCTTTTTTGCTTTTTCATTTTTGGCATTTTTGGACCAAACGGGGTTTATTTTTTAGGGATTTTGCTTTTTCCATTTTTGGAAATTTCTATTTTTAAAAAGTCAACCCTGGTCAATGGGTCAACGAGTCAACGTTTCCGTCTTTAGAACCAAAAATCAACCAAAAATTTTTTAAAATCATTGAAAAATCAAAGTAAAAATCGAAAAATCAAAGCAAAATCAGGAAAAAGCATGGAAAACAAAGGGAAAATTATGAAATCAGTTTAGAAAAATCATGAGAAAATCAAAAAATTAACTAAAAGCATGAAGTCTATGAAAGAAATTAGCCTAAGTTTGGACCATGAAGCTGCAGCCATGTAAAGAGAAATGCTTAATGAAAATGGCTAAGGCATTGATAAAGTCCGCCCTTACCATGGAGATGAGGATGGCAAAAAGTTTTTGAAGTTCGCCATAAAATGGCAAGACACCTTCAAAGTCTGCCATGCCTTGGATGAGGCAATGGCAAAGACTCTTGAAAGTCCGCCCCAACAGTTGGAAGAAATGGCAAGACTCTTTGGAAGTCCGCCCAAGCCTTGAGGAAAAATTGGCAAGACATTTGTGAAGTCCGCCCTAGAAAGAAGGGAAGGTGAAAAGGAAAAGTTCGCCATCAAGAGGGGAATGGAAAGATGTTTATGAAGTCCGGTCCACAATGTCAAGACATTTGTGAAGTCCGCCCTTAATTTGAGGGATATGGCATGAAGGCTAGCAAGTCTGCCCTTGCCATAGAGGAAAGATGGCAAGACTTCTTGGAAGTCCGCCTAGCATGAGAAGAGGGAAAATTGAAAATTTGGCTAAGTATTTGATGCTTTGGAAGGAGAAAATGCGAATTTTGGCCAAGTATGGGAAGAAAGGCAAATGTCAAGGAGGATAAAAAGTCCACCATGCCTTGATGGAGATAAGGTCACAGAGATTGAGTGAAGTCCGAAAGCTTAAGAGCCATGGCAAGGAGGAGTGTAAGTCATAGCTTAGGAAGGGAGAAAAATTAGAATTGCCTAAGTATGGAGAAGGGGTGTAAGAGTTGGCTAGTGCATAGAAGGGAGAATACATATAGCAAAGAGGTTAGAAAGGAGTTAAGCCTGGCGAAAAGGATAAATTCATCTAGAGTATTCATGGAATTTTACCTTGGGGAAAGATGTCGAAACCTTGCCTCCCGAAGGAGAAATCGTCAAACAAAGAGAGAAATTTGGTTGACATGAGAGAAAGTATAGAACCTAAGATTCAGAGTATAGTGAGGAAGAAATGAAAGTTTGGCGTAATGTTATTGTAGGATGAAACAAAATTTCAGCAGGCTAGGCGAAAGTTAGAATAACTTGGAAGGAAATAAATTTTAGCCAAAGAAAAAAATTCAAAATAGCCATGGAATTAAAATGAACGGGTTGGAAATAAATTAAATATTTTAATACTTTGGACAATTTATTTCCGACACTTAGAAATTTAAAACGCCTTGGACAAAAATAAAATTCGCCAGAGGATTATTGGAAGAAAATAAATTACACCGGAAAAGAGAAAATCCATGAGCAAAATTAAATTCGCCATGAATTAAAACTTGGAAAAATCGAATTTAATTGGACATTTAATGTTTTTTTCAAAATTTCAAAAATCAAAGATAAACATCTAGCAAAAAATTGAATTTTGGAAAATCAAAGGGATTTGCCTGGATAAGTTCGCTATAGTGATTTTTCGAAAAGAATGGAAACTTGCCTGTTTGAAGAGGAGAAAACAAATGAAAATCGAGAGAAAAAGATGCACTTGCTAAAACAAATCGAATTCTTCAGCATTATAATGAGTTTCAACAACTCATTTTTCACAGACTCAGCTGAAGAGAAGTTAATCTCTCGAAATCGTAAGAATGTTGAGACAAGATCAATTCTTCTGCACGCAAGGTCGATTTTCTGAGAGGAAGGAATAATTTTTATTGCTGAAGAAGTAATTTTTTCGAAGAAGTGAAGAATTTCTTGGTTGAAAGTCGAACTTCTTAGCAAGTTGGCGCACTTTATCATTGTCTTTTTGGTTAAATTCTCAAAGTCTGAAATTTATTTGCAGCCAAAAGATTTTTTCTTGAGGTTTGAAGTTCAGTTGGCTAAATTCATCAATTCTTCTATCTTTTTCATTTTGGCTAAGTTTCGGCTAAATTCGATTAAATTCGTTTACTTTCAGCTTGCTTTTTCGCAGAAATGTAATATTTTAATAAACTGAAAGTAAAATATTCGAATACAAGGCACGAGAATAAATTATATTTTGAAATCTTCGTATTAATGTTAGTGTTTTTACTGCAGGTTAATGACCACGGTAGGAGAGACATCAAAGAAGGTGGCGATGAAGTTCACTAGTAAAGGGGTACAACGAGAGTCAAAGATAAATTCCAAATGGAAAAATGTCGCAGACACTGATCTGGGACATGTAGACTTCATGGAGTTCAAAAAGAGAGTATATGGACATGGTGGATTACCGACACTGATTGCTAGACAGATGGTGAGAAACAAAATTTTCCAAGCAGCCGGATTCCCGCCTGCAATAGAATGTGTCGAGTTGATGGTAGAATGCGCCATTCATTATGATGCGCAGGAGAGACAAATTGTGGCACCTGATGGAAGGATTCTAGCTCACCTTGGCGAAGTGGCAATATAGGAGGCATTTCGCATCCCAACACATCACCGGACCATTTATAAGACCAAGGACTACGCGAAGAGATTGTGTGATAGCCTTCTGAATTGTGTGCCACAAATGTTAATAAGTCATGGCTGGAGAAGCCTAGACCATCCACAAAGAAGATGCCTAAGAAGCCACACCAGATAGATTTTAAAGAGGATTATGGAGATATCCTTCTGATGTTGAATAGGATAGCCGACAATCTGCAAGGTGCATATTTTGAGACGTGGATGTATTATTTTATAGATGAAATCACTTCCGGCGTGAAGATGTTCAACTGGTCCAGAATGATAAGTGACAATCTTCACGAGCAGCTGACCAATTTGGAAAAGACCAAGTCTTTTCATATGAGCTTGTACATTGTCTATTTGTTGGCCAAAACATACAGATACTCGGGACTGATTTGCAAAGGAAAATTTGGCAATGTGGAGAATGAACTCAAGTCTTATGACTGCTACCCTCAACTTCAACTCAGGGAGAAATCTCATTTCAGGCGGGTGCACGATGCTTTCGTAATGTATATCACAAGAGTACTTCAAGGAGGATGCACCAGAGGCTGAGTCACGAAGAGGGCTTCAGACACAAGAGGTTGGTGGTTTTAGAGTTATGGTAGCCAATGGATTCACTATTCAGTGTACTAGGATGGTTCCGTAGTTGGGCGTTTAGTTGGGCAACCATGAGATTAAAAAATATTTTTATGTGGTGGGCATAGGTGATACCATAGTAACGAGACTCAGACTCGGCTAGGGTGACTCGACTCGCAACTCGGGACTTGGCGCAAACTCGACAAAATGAAAAGTTGAAAAAACCCTCACAATTTAGAGATTTTTAAGGATTTAAAACTTGTTTGAAGCACCTTTTATTGAATAAACGTTAAAGACACAATAACATCATTAAATAGAAGCAAATTTGATCACATACACAAGTATACAATGATCACATAAGTGTACACAAATTGTAGTTGAGCTGTTGAAGTAAATAGCATACTTAGATATCTAAATATAGTGAAATGTATACAAAACTCATGGAATATGAAATCCATGACATCAAATGTTCCATATAAATATGAAATATCAAAAAAATAGCCACAAGTCTATGGCTTAGTGGAGCCAACATCCTTCCTATGAAGGCTTCTAAGTGTCCTCGATGATGTAGCAGCTGTAGTCATAGTCTCTGCCTGTGGATCGACCTCCTCTAGCTGATCGGGGTGGGTTATTTGTGAAAAATTAATTTTCTGTGAAAAATACGGGCGAGAGTTTGTAATCAACATATACCGAATCATTCATCTTCTCAGCAGTAGTCTATTAAACTGGCAGAGTGTATCAAAACATGCTCAATTCGCTCACAGCTAGATGAACATGGCTGGCTCCAGTATCTGAATAGCAGCAGCATTTTGAAGGTTGAGGTGTAATTTAAGGCAGAGAACATATACCACCAACTTCTCTGAAATAGAAAAAGAAACAAAATCAATCTCGTACAACTTTGAATTTTTCAAGTTTCCAAGTTTCCAAGTTCAACATTTTAATAATAAATTATAATATAAAAAAGATGAAAATTATGCCCTTAAATATATTTTTACTTGGCTGTAATGTCATCCTCTCTTTGCACAAATGACATGCAAAGAAGTCTCCTTGTGCCTTAGTGAAGGCATCTATCTCGTGCACTATCTGTGCAGTAACAATAGGCAACATCTGCTCTATTGTTGAGGAGAGCCCACTAAGAATCTCTCTATTTGCACATAGATCACAGCTAAATTGGAAGGCTGGATTTAGGAAATATGTGGCTACATGGATGGGCCTATGAAGTTGGTGGTGCCATCTTTGATCAATGATCTCCCAAATGGGACGATACTTCTCCTCGACTCCACCATAGACGGATCTAATGGCCTCTTTGGCCCTATCCATGCCCTCATATATGTAGCCCATTGCGGGCTTCTCCCCATCAACAACTCGTAGGAGAACTACCAAGGGCTCGATAAACTGCAAAGTGCAAACATTAACTTAAGTAAGTGTGAACGAAAATAAACAAATAAAAGTAAAATATGAATAAAAATTAAAAGTAAAACATAATGAAGAATTAAATTTTACCTTCACAATCTCCTCCGCTGGTGTCCAAAACTCTGGCTTATCAAAAATGCAATCAGCCACAACAATCCTTGCAGTGCTTGTAGCATAGGATGAGGAAGACCACTCCTCACCAATAAACATGAGCCTTAAAGCTGCCTTTGATCGAATCAAGGATTGCAATGTGATAAAATTTGTTGCAAACCTAGTGATGCTAGGACGAGCCAACTCCCTCAACCCCGTGTATTGCCTCATAAGGTTAAGCACCCATGTGTGATTGTATACAAATTTGCAAATGCTTTTTGCAGAATCCACACATGTTTTGATCCATGGGAGCTTGCCAATATCCTCCAATATGAGGTCAATGCAATGGGCGGCACATGGAGTCTAGAATATATTAGGGTGCCTCTCCATCAATAATCTACCAACAACAACATAATTTGCTGCATTATCTGTCACCACTTGAACTACATTCTCTTCTCCCACCTCAGCTATCACCTCCTCTATGGCCTCACAAAGGTATGTGGCATCTTTGATTTGGGCGGAAGCATCAATGGACTTGATGAAGACGGTGTCACCTGAAAAAATAAGCAAAACGAATTATTCAATAAATTAAAAAACATAAATCAGCCATATTAAAATTAAAATCACTAAATCAAATTCAAATTTCAAATTATTCAATGCATTGAGGGAAGTACAATTACCTCCAGGGGAAACTAGAAAATTAAGTAGCGTCTTATTTCTCCTATTGGTCCAACTATCAGTCATGATGGTGCAACCTGATCTCCTCCACTGCAAGCGCAGCTCCTCTAATTGTGCTTTTACATACGCGTTTGGAGTCAAAGTGGGCCTTTAATTCATCTTGAGTAGGGGCTTTGATCCCGCAAAACACATATGAATTCCCCATGGCATCCAACCATGTTTGCCAAAAGGAGACCTAAAAGCATGCTCATAAAATAGGTTAATAAGTCACTTAGATAGAAATTATTGTAAAGATGAAAGTTTTAAAGAGTTTTTAACTTTAAATTTGAATTTGATAATGAGATACATCTAGTTCTAAAATTAAAATTAAAATTTTAAAACAATTAAAAGAAAAAAAATTACTTGGCTACATGGAAGGGAATGGTGCAATAGTACCAGAAGTCTGCAATTGTTTTCTTCGCTGCATCATGTACGTTCTTTTTCCAACCCATGCTCTCAAGCGATGGTTGGGAACCAGGAGTAGTGCATGGTACAAAATATGAGTCCACCCTAGATTTACGAACTCTAGGGCCAATGCTAACACTCCCACTACCACTAGCAGTAGCAACGCCAATAGCACTAGGAGTAGTACTAGTAGTAGTAGTATGCAATTGCATAGTTGGTGTAGTAGCAAAAGCACTAGCACTAGGACGATATGGAGGCATGGAAGAACCATCTCCAACAACACCAAGTCCCTGTGGTTGTCCAACACTCGCCAACTCCTCCCTCTGCCTCTTTTTCATTTCTTTTTGCAATTCAAATGTTTCTAATTGCACCTGCAGTTCACGAACAGCCTCAGGAGGTGCTTTAGTGCAGTCCACTGCATCATGGACGGGTATGCGTGCAATATGATATTTCAATTTGTTTATTCCTTCATGATATATTGTTTTACAATATTTACATTTTGCCTCTCCTTTTTTCATTATGACAAATATTTCAGCATGTTTCCAAGCAAGGTCTTTTTTGCCTGGGGTTTGACTTTGAGACATTGTGAAAATATGGTTTGATTTGCAAATGAAAGTGGCTGCAATAACAAGTAGGGTTTCTAAATTTATTTAAGTTGCAACTTGCAAGTAGGGTTTGTAAAAAAAAAATGCAAACTCATAAAAACAATGATTTTACAAATTACAATGAATTATTTGTTAGAAAAACACAAAAAAACCAATTAAAATTGAACTTACCTCTTAAATCTAGCTTGGAATGCAATGCAAACTCCTCCCAATCGTCGGTAATGAGCTCTTAATGCACCTCCTTGCTGGTATGAAGCTTCCCAAACGACATTTGAGCTTGGATTTGTCTTCAACAGCTTGCTGGTTTCCCTACAATGATCTCTTCTTTTTCTTCACAGCTCTCTCCTCTCCTCCTATTTTGCGAAGTGAATGAAATGAGGTTGCTTTTAGGGTTGGAGAGATAATATAAGTAAAAAAAAAAACTAAGTTTAACTTTATTTTTATGTTTTTTTTGGCCTTTTGGCCCTTTGTTTTGCCGGCCGGGTCCAGGGCTCGTGACTCTCTTAGATGCGGTGGGTTCGGCGAGTTTGGCCAGGACGCGGCAGTGCTCAGCCGCGTCCGAGTCCGGGTTCCCACGACTTGGCCAGGGGTGCTCGGCTCGGGACTCGCCGAGTCTTGGCGAGTTTCGTTACACTGGGTGATACAGATGCAGTGTTGGGGATTCAGTGGCTACATTCGTTGGGAGAGATTACTCTCAACTTTTAGACCATGGAGTTAAAATTTAAATCAGGGGCAAAGAACGTCATTTTGAAAGGCTTGTCCAATGGAGGGCCACGTTTTGTGTCCTTCAATCGTATGGAAAACTTTTTAGACATGATCAGGTTGAGTGGGCAGCAGAGTGCATAGTTATGTCTACGGTCATTGAAGAGGTCAAGAGGACCTATCCACCAGATATACAGGAGCTCCTTACCAAGAGGAGCAAGGTGTTTGGTAGCATACCTCCAGGGAGGCCACTTGATAGAGGTATTGAGCATGTCATCGAGTTGGAAGAGGGAGCCAAACTAGTCATTACCACACCCTATCTGTTAGTTTTAGGATCAGATTTAAGTTAAGCAGAAATAACAACACATGAACAATAAACACAACACTTTTACCCTGGGAAAACCCTCCTTCTCGAGGGAGAAAAACCCAACAACAATATATCAACTATATATTGAATGAGATAGCAAACTGCTTTACAATGAGGCCAATCACAAGGCCGATTAGATATGATGATGGTAACATCACACTTGATGCAAGTACACAGCCAAGAATAATATAGAACTCCAATAATATCAATTTGAATATGACCAAACACAAGGCCAATAATAAGGCCACACACAAGGCCGAACTGGAAATATAAACTCTCTTTTATAAGCAAATAAATGATATCTCCTTTATGAATCGATCTCCTTGAATCAAAAACTCGATCTGCTGTAGAAGAAAATTTCTCCTATGTGCGAACTTGTCTTGGATGAAATTGAATGAATAAAGAAAGAGAGCTGCCTTCTATATATACATGATGTGGTGTCATTTCATGAGAAGTCGGCTTGATTACCAATGAAGGTGTCACTTCATAAAAGTCTCCTTATTAAAGAATAAATAACAAGTTGGCGCCTTGCATAATATTTAAATTTTATCTAATATTTATTCTCCAAGAAATTGTGGGAGAAAGATCTCCCGCCGCTACACATATCATCAACACTATTGTCATCCTAATAGGCACAAGGATGAGATAGAGAAGGCCATTCGGGAGCTTATAGAGATGGGGCACATAAGACTGAGCAAGAGCCCATTTGCTTCTTCAGTTGTATTGGTGAAGAAGAAGGATGGGACTATGTGCATGTGTGTGGACTACAGGGCTTTAAACAAGAAGACTATTAAGAACAGGTATCCCATTCCACATATTGATGAGCTTCATGGGGCGGTTTACTTCTCCAAAATTGACTTGAATCAGGTTACCACTAGATTAGACTGAGGGAAGAGGATGCAGAGAAGACAACTTTCAGGTGCCACTTTGAGCATTTTGAGTTTCTAGTCATGCCTTTTGGCTTGACAAACGCACCAGCCACTTTTTAGTCATGCATGAACAGAGTTTTCAGCAGGCAGCTCTGTAAGTATGTCCTTATATTCTTTGATGATATTCTTATCTTCAGTAAATCTTGGGAGGAGCATTTGAAACACTTAGATGAGGCTCTTGGCATTCTTGAGAAGGAATCATTGTTTGCAAAAGAATCTAAGTGTGAATTTGGAATGACTAAATTACATTACTTGGGGCATATTATTAGTGCCAATGGTGTGCGTGTAGACTTTGAAAAGATTAAGGCAATACAAGATTGGCCACCAGCTACAAATTTACCATAGCTTAGGGGGTTCTTTGGGTTATGTGGTTTCTACAGGAGGTTTGTAAAGGGGTTCTCACAGGTTGCTGTCCCACTTATAGATTTGACAAAGAAAAGGGCATTCTCTTGGTCCGAATCAACACAGAGAGCCTTTGATCAGTTCAAGGTTTTGATGAGCTCATGCCCTAGTTTAGCTATTCCGGATTTCATTAAACCATTTGAACTTGAGTGTGATGCTTCAAGAGAAGGTATAGGGGCTGTCCTAATGCAAAACAAGCATCCCATAGCATGTGAGAGCAGAAAATTGAGGGCTATATATGATAAATAAATGCTAGCCATCATGCATGCCTTGGCTAAGTATAGGCAGTATCTTATTGGAAGTAGATTTGTAGTGAAGACTGATCATAACAGCCTCAAATACTTTTTAAATCAGAAGGATTTAAGTGAAAGGCAGCAAAAATGGGTAAGCAAACTTCAAGCCTTTGACTTTGATATTGAGTATGTTAAAGGGAAATGCAATGTTGTTGCTTATGCTCTCTCTAGGAGGCCACACTTGTGTATTTTTTCTGAGATTGCAGCAGATTGGAAAGAGCAAATACAAGCAGATTATGCTAAAAACACATTCACAAATAGCATACTAGATGGTGCTCTGAATGATGAAAAGTATAGTGTTAAGGACGGGTTAATTTTCTACAAAGAAAGAATACTTCTAGTGCTTGAAACTAAGTTAAAGGAGCAGATTTTAAAAACTTTTCATGACACTCCTATGGCTGGTCATCCGGGATTTTACAAGACATACAGGTAGATCCGTGAGAGATTCTTATGGAAGGGGATGAAAGATGATGTAACTAAGTACGTTTGTGAGTGTCAGGTGTGCCAACAGAAAAAAAATGAGCACACATACCCTGCTGGTCTGCTGCAACCATTTGCCCATTCCTACTCAAAAGTGGGAAAGTATATAAATGGATTTCATCATGGGGCTTCCCAAGGTGCAAGGGAAGGATTGCATTTACGTGGTAGTTGATAGGTCGACTAAATTTGCCCATTTCTTTGCCATACCAACAGGTTTTTCAGCATTACAAGTGGCAGATTTATTTTTCAAGGAGGTGTTTAGGCTTCATGGGGCACCTAGAAATATCATAAGTGATGGGGACAACAAATTCATGAGTTTGTTTTGGCAGGAATTGTTCAAACTTTGTGGTACAGAGTTGACTCCCAACACTAGCTACCACCCCCAAACAGATGGGCAAACTGAAATTGTTAACAAGTGGGTGGAAGGTTACTTAAGGAATTACGTTTCAGGGCAGCAGAAGGCTTGGGTTAGATGGTTGCATTTAGGGGAGTTCTACTACCACTCTACTTACCATATGTCCATTAAGATGTCACCCTTCATGGCGTTGTATGGGTATGAGGCTCCTAGCTTCATTGATTTATTATTTGGTGATTGCAAAGTGCCCAGGGCGAAGGATTTCTTGTAGGAGAGTGAGGATATCATGGGATCATTGAGAGAAAACATTCAATAGGCGCAAAATCAACAAAAGGTGTACACTTACCAACATCGGATAGATAGGGAATTTGAGGTGGGTGATATGGTTTATGTTAGACTATAGCGTTACAGGCAACCCACTGTCAAAAAGAGTGGAGCAGAGAAGCTGAAACCACGGTTTTATGGCCCATTCAGAGTCACCAAGAGGGTTGGTGAGGTTGCTTATGAGTTGGAGTTACTTGAGGATAGTTGAATGCACAATGTTCTTCACGTATCACGCCTTAAGAAGGCACTAGGACATAATGTGGTACCTTCAGCAGTATTACTCCCATTGGATGAGGAAGGGAGATTGGAGCTTATACCAGAGGCAGTTATTGACTTTAGAGAGAGGACCGTTAGGAGGAGAGTGATCACTGAGTACTTGGTGAAGTGGCAGGACCTACCAGTTGAGGATGCTACATGGGAGAGTGAGCAGATACTACAATATCCAGCATTACGATTGCTTGAGGGCAAGCAATCTTTGGGGAGGGTAGACTATAATGTCCCTTCCTAGCCTCTGTGCAGTGGACATCACCTTTAGCCAATTCTAGAGTCCCTGTTGGCTAAATAGTTGCGATTAGGGGACTCAGTTCCATTTTGGGTGTTGGGTTTGTTGTTTGTGGCTAGTTTGTTGCTCATTGTCCATGAGCCTTGCGCAAATATCAATTTTTCTCTCCGCTTTGTGCCTTTGGAATGTAACTGCTATTTTTAGTATTTACTAAAAATAGTAAGTCTATTTTGGGAATACTGGACTAGGTCAGGCTTGTCACAGTAGCATATTCAATTGGTAAAGTTACTTTGGTGAAATTATTTAAATATTCAATTAAAGCTTCGAAATGTGAGCTTTATTAAAGTAACTTTATATTTTTTAATTAAGGGGTCATAAGGGGGACATAAATAAAGTGACCTTGGACACCTAGTGACACAACTTTAAGTTGTTTTTAAAGTTATATCATATTTTAATGTTTTCATATCTTGGGTGCCTAAGTGATGAAGGAGGAATTTAAAAATAAATTAAATCAAAAGCTTTATGAAATGGGGCGTTGGTTTTAGGGTTGCCTGGTCGCCCTAATTGAGAGGCATCTTTTAAAAGTGTTTTGAAAGCTCTCATTTGTTATGCTGGAGTTTGATGACAAAGGGATATGCTGCTGGTTTGATACCAGAGGATTGAAGAACGGGATTGAGGACGAAAACCCTCAGATTCTAAGACTAGTTTCGGGAGTGAGAGACTTGCTCAAGTTGGTGTTTGGTGATTTCATACAGGGATCACAACTGGGCTTAAAGGATGAAGATTTATCAGTACTTTTGATTGGTTTCCAGTTAGTTTTTTTGGGTGTGAGATTGCTAGTTTTTGGTGTGGTGTGATTTTCTTCAGATTTGGTGTGTTTATTTTCAGTTTTTGGGCACTTTTCTCCTACACTTGAAATCATATTTTTGTCTGAGAAGGATTTTTAATTCAAAATGGGTATTGGCTCTTTAGCTGGCTCTAATCATGGCGATCATTCTGAAGCATTAGAATGTGATTTTTTGGCGAGATTATGATTTATTTGAGCAAGTCGAGCTTCTAAGGGAGACGTCCCTTTTGGGTGATCATCTTTCAGCTTGCAACCTGCAAAAACAAGGCGCTTGGTTGTTGTTTATTGGTGACATCCTATAGAGCTTGAGGGTCATGGTTGAGCAAGGAGCTAATGGTTGAAGTCTTGAGCTGGGTGTTGCTTTAAGGGACTCTTATTTGCTGTTATGACATCTATTTTCAGGTCTGGTGTTGCACTTGTTTTCTGATGTTCATGTAAGCAAAAATCTGCACTTATTTGCCATTGAAAACACTGAATATTTAGGGGCTTCAAATTGTGTTCTGTTCAAGCATATTTTCTCTCTTTATTGTTCTTGTTATTATGTATCATGTAATTCAAAAAAGCATGCAAACTCAATGAAAAATACAAATGCAAACCCTCTCATAAACACTCAGCCAACAAGCTGCAAACACTGGGAAAAAATCAGAAAAAAATTTCAGGGTTGTTTATTACATATAATTGGCAAAACCGACACCAGCTCTGTAGAAGCCTTGATGCTTTAACGAGGGGGGGGCAATTGCATAAATCTTCGCTAATCAAGACTCCAGCAGCCAGCACAAATAATATAGCCAAAGGGCATCCTTGTCTAATGGACACTGTAGGACAATGGAATCAGATAGGAAACCATTAATTTCCACTCGAGCAGAAGCATCTCTTAACATGATAAGGACCATTCTACAAAATTTCTCTTGAAGTACCGAAGCCCTCAAAACATACTAAAGGGCATTCTATGTGATCACAAACCTTCTCAAAATCAAGGAAAGCCATACAAAAATTCTATCACGAATTCTTAAATTTTTGTTTTTGTAAATGTGAAACAGTTTTAATGTTTGGATGCAAGTGTTTTTCTTTTATTTTTTGATCACATGAATTTTCTGTATGTGTAACAACACGTTCATGTTCTCAGGAAACCGAAGAAAGGCCATCTTTGAATAGTTCATGCATTGCTTGTTATGATCCGGCCTTCATTTTGGAATTCTCATTACATGCATTGGCAGTCAGATACATTGAACCTATGGATTTTTCTCGCTTGGGGCTACTTGGTTTAGCATTTGCTAGCTTATCTTCACCCAATGAAAGTATGCGCAAGCTTGCTTATGCTGTGCTTGGACGATTTACTCAAAATCTGGAGGTAAGGCTTTTTTTGTCTCATCTATATATAATCTCTACAGGCATCATTTCTGGCTAGATTTTATAAAATTTGCAAGACATCAGGATTCCTTGGGTGTTGAATGTTAGTAGTGTGAACAGTATGGATATAATGCTTATTGATGCTAGATGAACATCTTTTTATGCACAATTTTTCCTTCATGACTTGGGAATTCTGTTCTCAACTGGCACAGGAAACATTGGCAAAGTTCTGCAGTTGAATTTTAGCATTCACTTTTTATTTATTTCAAGAGTCGTTCTTTCCAAATTTGTTCTGTATCTGGTCAATTTTGAGAATCTCATCCAAGTTTTTCCAACATAGTCAAATTGATTCAAACTTAATATTTTGCTGAATTTGTACTCTCTGCCTAGTGGATCAAAATATGTGTGGTCATAGACTTTCTGCATCAAAATTGGCCAAACTTGATATGGTCGATATTTCTGCAAACATTATTACCAAGGGTTTGAGAACCCTCATTTTGGACTTGAAAACAGAATTAAAAGCCTTTGGATGTGTTGCTTAGTGGATTTCATGGAAAATCAGTAAGGACAACACAAACTCTAGTAGGGATTTAATTGGTCTTTGTTTGTTCAATAGGCTGCAACAGGACATATAATATTGTGATATTCATATCTTAAATATTAAGACGTTAATGTTTAATTAGCCAAATAAAATTATAATTAAAGGATATCTAAATATTAGTCTAACTGTTGTCAAAACATTGCAAAGCCTAAAATCTATCTGGCACCTATTAAAAAGAATGAAATTGGCATGGTTTTAATTTTCAATTTTTTTTTATCTGCTTTTACAGTCCCATTGTTGACAACATTTGGCTGGTATATCATGGTTGGTGGGGAAAATATGACTTAATTGTCATCAATTCTTCAAACATTTGTCATTATTGTGACATAGATGAAACCTTAGGATTCAAGGTAATTATGAGGATTCAATAGAGTTCTCAACCTAAAGGAGTAGAGGGATGTTGATTAAAAGTGGTCTCTTAGCTTTTTCTTTTTTTAACCTAGTGGCCCCTCCTTTAGAAAGTGGGGAAGGAAGTTCTATCCCCACTCCTAATTATTAGCAAAAAAAGTGGAGGACAAAGTCTAATTCTTAGATCAAATTACATGAATTTCTGCTAGTGAGGGTGGTTGTATGATAGTTGTATGGATCTTAGTGAAGAAACATTGGAGTCATTTTCTTTGCACCATGGATAAGTTTTAAATGGCCTTGAGTTAACAGGTTTGAGAGGACAGGATGAATGCAAAAATGCTATTCTTTTCAGTTCCTATTCATCATTAAAACACGAGGAATAAATGCCAGATGAAACATTTACATGTTATCATATTTATCAGTAGCCAAATTAGTTTTATCTGCATAGTTTTAAATGTATTGTATCTGATAAAACAAAGTAGCATGCTGCCCCAAAAAAGGAACAACTGCAACAGTGAAACAAAATTACAAGATCAAACAATCCTAAAGTCAATGGTTAAAAAAACTAAGTAGCCAAAGCTAGAAATCTGCTGGGAGGATGGTCCTGATCATCTGGGTTACCCCACTGTTTGTTTGACATTTTTTTCCATTATTAATTGGTTCCCAATCAGTGAGAGCATTGCCTTCATTTTTCTGAGGCTCTGTGTCTGGGACTTAAAGCTGTGATTGAGTTTGAGAGATTCCTCTGCGGCAAAATGACAAGGGCTAGGTGAGGGAATTTGTCTTGACACTTGTGGCATTGGGAGTACACAGGTGAGTGGTAAGCCGACAATGACTAACCCATTGGCCACCCAGTTGATGGAGACCAAGTAGCGACCAAACCATTGACTGGCTAGTCAACGGTGACAACCCAGATGGCTGTGCAGCCAGAGGCAAGGAAGACCATTTGCATTTATGTTGAGCAAAGTTAGAGCGAGCTGTCATTGGACTTAGTGGGGGGTTTTGTATGAAATGGCAAGGAAAGTGGCGCCATGAACACAATGCAAGGGACATTCTTCTAGTGATCAAGATGAGTCTAGAGGTGTGCCACTTCTAAGGCCAGTTTGTTGCCCTCAACTTGAATCTACACAAGAACATTAGATGCCGCCAACAACTTCGTATGAGTAGCAAAATCGGAATTGATATAGACATGAGCAAACCAAGCAATATTTATGTTTTTTCAAATGCTGAAAAAGAGTCTCCAATCTAAAAGTATGTCATAGTTGGGTGAATTTAGTTGCAAATTTGGTCCCATTGCTTGGCAAAACATTGTGCCCAGTGAAGGGCTCTTGTTTAAAAGGCATGAAAAAATTAGGAATCCACAATTAAGTTGACTATGCACAGGCGCAAAACCAAAATAAATGCTTGATTGTTCAAACTGCCTATTTGAGCTTTGGCACACCTATATATAATAACCATTTGCCAAAATGGAGACCTTGGTTGAGTCAACACTAGGAAAAATGTGCAATATTGGGCCCCACAATTGTTTTCTAGATTGTTTGGAAGCGTTTATTCCAAATAAAGGATGGAGACTAAAGTTACCATCTTGAATTTAACTTCTAAACCATAGGCAAACGCAGGGAAAGGCACCTATATCCTTTGTTGGGGCTGTAGTTATGGAATGGGGTATCAAAATACCACTTTCAAACCTACCACCAAGGTTTTGATAAATGACTGAGATTTTTTTTCTAAATGCTGAAAAGGCATTGCCTCAATTATCATTTGGAAAGTTTCTTTATCACATTATTCATGTTAAACTTTGCATGAGCTTGTGGCCATGAAAATCAAAAGCGGCCTTGGAGTTTTAGTCTTGGATATGCCTAATGCTTCTTTTGAAAAATTTGAGAGCATCCAAGAAATCTCTATGAGCAGCTTGTCTTGGAAAATATTGTTGGGAGGTCACCATGAGGACTCCTGATTGATAGAGAGACCATTGCAAAAACCATTGCCATTCCACAGAATCGATGACTTTATAGGTTAACATGCTTTCCAAATGCTTTTGACCACGAAAGTTCCTGTAATCTTAACAGGAGTGAGAGTGATAAGAAGGGAATGAAAGCCAAGGCCTTTCCAGGTTAGTCTTCCATAAGGGGAACTAGTTGAGATACAATTCCTTAACAGGACTTTCCAAGCTTCACTGCCATCACAAGCCCTCACAATTCATTTAGTGTAAAGTGCAATTCCCTGTTTGTTCATGTCAATAACCCTAGGCTGCCAAAGTCCTTGGGAAGACAACATTCACTCTATGAAAACACTTGTTGTAAGAATTGGCCCAAAAAAAATTGTGCAGAAGCTTTTCCAGGTTGTGGTAGGACACCTTAGAAGGCACCCAACAGGGGAAGTAATACCCATGCATGGCAACAAGACTTTTGGAGCATGTTTGGAATTTACCAGGCAGCAAAAGTGGCTTCTTAATCCACAATTCCAAATTTCTTCTCAACTCTGTCAATCAGATACTGCCAATGCATAGATGAAGAAGCTTGAAAGGCAAAGAGAATTCTTAGAGATTTGAAATTCTCCCAATTTTCAATCCATTTCTACCCAAAGATATGAAGCCATTTGGGCGGAGGAATGATTGATTACCTGTAAAACTGGGTTTTTACTCCACTAAAGACTAGTGCCAGCTGCCAAGCAAAAAGTATCAAGACACATAAATGCTTGCTTGATGTTGTCTTCATCCTCAAGAAGGGTGAGAAAAGAGTTGTCAGTAAAATGACCATTTCTAGCTGATGCGAATTATCGCCTGGGAGGATAATTCCTTTGACATGTCTCTCTGAAATTGCATTTCAGTAGAATTGATATTATTTCTTTGATCTAAATTATCTTGAAGTAGGGTCTTGAAAGAGACAAGAAATGTTGAAGTAGAAAACTTTGCAGGGTTTTATCCAAATTTTTTACTATATGTTTCCTCTGGAAATCTCAAATCAATAATATCATATATTGTTTGGAAAGATCTTGTAATGTAACTTCTGATTCTGTAATTCTCAGTTCATGGTTCCATCTTCTATGGTACTTTTAACCTAGTTTCAGGTACAATCTTGGATTTTCATTATGGATTTATACAATGGGGTATGGGGTGCCAAAATTGTCTCATTAAATACAGGTGTTCACTGTGTATCATTGGAAGATCTTGCAATGGATTTTACAAAGAGCATGCTGATCCCCATTGTTCACAAGGCTTTGGATGAGTGTAAGAGGGCGGGGCATAAGAGGGCAATTACAACTACTTTCCTAGCAAATCCATGGTTTGATGAAGAGTGCAAAATAGTAAAAAGAAAACTTTGTGAGGATAGAAGCACCATTGAAAACAAGAAAGATTATGAAAGGTTGATACGAGACAAAAAAGAAAAGTATGTGAGCACAAGAAGGCTAGAGCTGATTGCCCTTGGAAAGAAAAATCCCAAGAAATTCTGGAAGGAGCTACAACAAAAAAGAAAACAAGTGGAAAACAATATCACAAGCTCTCAATGGTTGGAATATGCAAAGTTATTGTATGAGCGGGAACCAAGATAAACATAGACCTCCAACAATCAAGGCTACCACTGAACTTTTCACCATCGAAGATATCAATCAAGGCATAAAAAGGTTGGTTGGGGGAAAAGCACGAGATATTGATGGGCTGCAAGCAAAATTCTTAAAATGGGGTATTGAGGTCCTTGCACCTTGCATCAAGGGCATCTTCAACATGGTTATTCAAGAGGGCTTTCTAGAAGGGTGGACAACTAGTGTTGTTATTCCCTTATACAAAAGTGGGGACACCAATAACCCATCAAACTACCGCACTATTATGATTAATCCGCTTCTTGGAAAACTTTTGGGAAGCATGATTGAGCGTAGAATTAGTAGTTGGGCTGAGAAAGAGGGCAAAAGAGCAGAGGGTTAGGCTGGTTTTAGACTGAAACATTCCACTATTGATTACGGTATTACTCTTAGATTTTTGATTGAAAAAATATGGAACGTTCAAGGGGAGGAGGCCTTTTGCTGCTTTGTAGACTTTAAAAAAGCCTTTGACACAGTGCCATGGGACAAGTTGTGGAATAGAATGGAGGAACTGGGAGTCCCAAAGGTGCTTAGGGCGGCTGTTCATAGGTTGTATGAGCAGGTTAGAGCTAAATTCAGAACCAACGAAGGTATGTCCGAGTGCTTTGGCAGTGACATTTGGGTCAAGCAAGGCTGCTCGTTTTCCCCAATGTTATTTGGGCTTTACATTGACAAGCTAGAAGAGTGGATAGACAAAGTTGGTGGGGAAGGTATTCAGTTGGCCAATTATGTAATAAAATTGCTCTTGTATGCCAATGATCATATTTTGATCGCTAAAAGAGCACATGAGCTAAGAAAACATTTGAAAGCTCTTGATTCCTTTTGTAAGGAAGTTGGGATGCAAGTGTATGCTAGTAAACCTAAAATAATGATCTTCTCTCTACAAAGGAAAAAGCAACAAATTAGCTTTATGTTTGAAGGTAAACCGCTGGAAATTGTGGATGAATACAAATACCTTGGGCTGGATTTTCACTACAAGCTCAGTTGGGAAACTTGTAGAGCAAAAAGAATCCAAGGGGGTTGGAAAGCACTTTACTCTCTACAAAATAGGTGTAGAAATGCTGAATTATGGGATTGGAAAATCAAGAGAACGTTGTTTGGCTTACTTGTGACCATAGTGGTTCTATATGGGTGTGAAATTTGGGGCAGCAACATGTCAGATTAGAAATGGAGGCAAGTGGAAAGAATTCAAAAGCACCTAATTGTTAGCAGCCTTAAACTCAAAATTGCAATACCCTATGAGATTTTATTGGCGGAGACAAGAACCTTCCCCTTGGAAGCTTTAGCGATGATTCAGTTACTAAGTTACATATAGAAGGTCCAAAATATGGAGAACCATCGTTGGCCTAAGCTAATTGTAGAAGAAAAGTTGGATAGAAGAAAGAATACATGGATGAAACAAAACAAAAAATGGATGGAAAAGTGGGGTGTGAATATGCATGATTGTCCAAGTACAAATGAAGAAATAAAAAAACATGTGAAACAAAAATTCAAAAATGCTATATGGACAAAACAACCAGGGCGAAAAAAAGATTACTATATCAAAGAATTTAATCCTAAGGGGGGCCATGAAGAAAAGGCCTATATAGGAGCAAATATTAAATGGAGAGCAAAGATGTTGATAGCTCAGCTTCGGACTAGCTCACATCGTCTTAGATGTGAAACGAGCAAGTGGATGGTTCCTAAAGAAGAGTGGGAAAAAAATATGTCATTTTTGGGACATGGGATTGGTGGAGATAGAATGGCACTTTGTTATGGAGTGCTCGGCGTATAAAGATATTCAGACCAGTTATGAGGACACCTTACAAGTTGATAGCTTAAATACCTTGTTTGAGGAGGAAAGGTTGGTCAAATCGGCAAACTACATCATCAAAATTCACTATCATAGGGTTGACCTTGAACGAAGATCTCTTTTTGTTTAGGGTCTTTTCTTTTTGCTAGTGGTCTTGGCCGTTCCTGGGTCCCAGTCCCTTAGGCTGCTGTGGCCTAAGTAGGGCGTTATTAAAATATTTCATTTCATTTCATTTCATAGTGGTGTATAGTACAACTAAAATTATTAAGATTCTTATGCCATAATGCTTAATGATTTTATCTCTCTTCTGAAGTTTGTTCCTATTGAATTAAGGACAATAGTCCATTATAATTTGTGTATTTTTTATTCTATTTTTTTGTATTCATGATATTGAATTTTGCATGCTTTTCAGAATGGTCGAAATTTCAAGGGAAGGTCAGAGATACTACTTTTATTAACACATGTGAAAAATGGAATACTGGAGCCATGGCAAAAAATTCCTTCTGTGTTGGCCCTCTTTGCCGCTGAAGCCTCCTGTATTTTGATGGATTCTACAAATAATCACTACACTGCTATCATTCGATTTTTGATGGGGTCTCCCACAATGGTTCTCGAGGTTGATAAATTTTTTGTTTCTGAATGAGAAAATAGTTGTTTGATTACCTGTTATTTTTTTGGTTTTGATTTTTGCCAGCATGTGTGCAGAGCATACCTCTATTTCATAAAATGTTTGGGAGCGGTAAAGACCATTATCAAAACGATCGAATTTGGATTCTTCGTCTTGTGGCTGCAGGATTGAATTTAACTGATGATTTCCAGATATATAGGCGGAAATTTGTGCTTGAATTCCTAATGAGTTTTTATGGTTCACCTCTCACAGACTTCAAAACTAAGTTATTGGTTCTTCAGGTATTCTTGTTCTTGCAGTTTAGGTTTCATAGTCATAATCATTTGCATTTAACTCATTATTTATCTGATCCATTCTACAGTTAATGTATGTAGAAATTTGTTGGTACTTCTGTGTAGATGTTATTTCATTCTCAATATGCTCATATAATTCACTATTTTTTGTTTGATAATTTAATGAGATGGGTCTATTATTTAAAGCATATTAAATTTTCATTTCACATGAGTCATTTTAAATAAAAAAGGATTTCTTCTGGTGAACTAGGCTTCACATATTCAGTTTTGATATGCATTATCCACATTCAACTTCAGAATACTCCTTGCCTATATTCTTAATGTCTGGTAACATGGCATGATCTTTTGATTATGTGCAAGCGCAAAAGAATATTATTTGGTGAGTTTTTGTGTGTCAATATGCTTTCTGATATATACTAAAAAGACTTTTTATGCCCTCATCAAAGGAGCACAACCAATGTTTCATGGAGTGTTTTGGGACAGGGATGGTAGGGGATGACAAGATGTGTTTCCAGGATGGCTGGGACATGAGGCCGTTTTTTAGGGATGGCACGGCATTGCAATTAAAAAATAGCAAAATTTGAAAAATATAGGAAATTTTAGTTATTCACATATAATGCATTCATCATATACATTATAGAACCATAAAGCATTAGAAATTTAGAGCTGAAATGAGAGTTCACATGAGAGTCAATAGTGTAGAATTTTTGCTTGTTTTTCCTATTCTTGCTAATATCAGGACCCAATTTATAATATTTTTAATCAATGCTACTTGTAGAATCTGCTAGCTTATGATAATCAAAGAGAAATATTTTATTTCTAGTATGCTTATTAGTTATTTATAAAACTAATTTAGATGTATTGGCAAGTAAACCAAGATGGTCTTGGAGGATGGTAAATGTTATAATCATCATTATACCATCAAAGGTTGTTCATCGGAATATAACCAAACAAATATAGAAATACACTAATGGGAATGTAGTCTGTGGAATTTTGTTTGGATGTAAAACAAATTCCGAGTGAATGATTTTGCTATAGTAAATATAGGCTACAATCTTGTATTGCAACAATGAATATGTTGAAGGTTATGATGAATTTTGTTTGTTATGCTCACCTAAAATATTGTAGATTGCTCCATCATTTCATTTGGTAACTTGTTGATGATAAAGAGATTTGAGTGACAATCTGTGCCATACAGGATCATGTTGCAGATATCTTCACCAAGTTCCTTTTTGATATAGATCTGCACATACATAGATATTGTTAATGATGTCAAAAGTGTTAAGAATGGC
>VDFB02336806.1:0-25963 GCA_007258455.2 Sequoia sempervirens | reverse complement strand
GCATTCCTTCCTATATGCGCCCAAGAACTTTGGAGGAGAAGGAGATTAAAATCCACTAAGGCATTTAAACTCAAAGTAGCCCCTTCCATTTGCGCCTTGAGTAAAGGGGGAAATTGGAAAAAATTTCTAAGTGTTCTTAAAATTGGAAGGAGACCCCTCCAAATGCGCCTAGAGAGGGAGAAGGTGATTTAAAATTTTCTAAGTGCTTAAATTGGGAGTAGGACCTGTGATATGCGCCTTGACTTTGAGAAAGGACAAGAAATGTTTTTAAGGCGTTGAAACTTGAAGTTCACCTTGTGAAATGCGCTCATCTTGGAGAATTGAAAGCTTAGCCTAGCAAATGCGCCTTCAACTTGAGTGGCCCCTCTCATGTGCGCCTAACATGGCAAGGTATAAAGAAAATAATCTAAGTATGGGAAATTGGAGGTATGACCCTCCTTGTGCGCCCAAGCCTGGGAGAGTTTGAAAATTTGACTAAGTCATTAAAGTGGAACCACAGAGGGTCAAATGCGCCTTGGGTAGCTTGGAGAAATACTTTGAAAATATCCTAAGTGTTGAAACTGAAAGTACAAGGTCTTATATGCACCCAAGCAAGTGGAGAGGATAAAAAGCGTCTTAAGTGTTTAAAATGAAAACTCAGGGGTGGAATTGTGCCCAAGACAAGAAGGAGGTGATTGAAAAATGCTAAGTGTTGACAAAGTGGAAGTACCACCTTTCAAATGCGCCCCCAAATGGAAGCAGACCCTTTCAAATGCGCCTCAAAAAGGGAGAGGATGATAAAAATTTATTAAGTGTTTAAAACTCAAAGCCCACCTATCCAAATGCGCCTCTGCCTGGGAATGAGTTGGAAAAGTTTCTAAGTGATTAAAGCTGAAGGTACTTCCTCCTGTATGCGCCTTGACTGAAATTGTGCTAAGTTTTTGAAAATTGGAAGTCACATGCAACTCAAAGCTTAACCTTTCATTTGTGCCTGAAGAAGGATACTTGAAAATTCTTCTAAGTATTGTGGAACTTGAAGCTTAACCCTTCATTTGCGCCTCAGGAGTTGAAGAGAGCTGAGGGAAAACTTTAAAAAAACGTTGGAGCTGAAAGCTCATGGGTGCAAATGCGCCCACCTTTGAAGGAAGGGGGTTTTGAATTAAATTTCCTAAGGTGTATCAAAGTGAAAGATGACCCTCTTATGTGCGCCCAGCTTGTGGAATGGAATTGATAAATTTTCTAAGGCATTTAAAAGGGGGTTTCGAAAAATATTTCCAAGGCAAGCAAACTGAAGGTGAGATTCTTATGTGCGCCCAGCTGGAAGGGAAAGAGTTGAAATTTCTTTAAGACATCGAAATAAAAGTGAGGGGAGATTTAATATCTTAGAGACCATCATATGCACCTTGATCTTGAGAAGAAGCAGGAAAATGCGTAAGTGTTGAGAATTTAAAAGTATAAGACTCCAAGTGCATCCTTTCTAGAAGAATGTTGGAAATTCAAAGCTTGAAGAGTAAAATACACTTTCTCTTGGAGACAAACTTGAATTTATTTTATGGCATATAAACTGCAAGCTACCTACCCCATATGCGCCCTTGAGATTGGAGATGATTTGAAATTTATTCAAGGAAAATAAATTTAAGGTTAGACCCCCCTTGATTGCGCCTAGAAGTTTGAAGCTGGAGAATTATTTTAAGATTGAAAAATTAAAAGTTGAAGGCACTTAAAATTTTCCTAAGGCGTTTGAAATAAAATAAAAATTTGCTTTAGACAAAAGAAAAGCACCCCAGGTTGGAGAAATTAAAAGGAAGTTTGATAAAAAAATTATTTTCCAAAGTTTTAAAAATCAAATGCCCCCTTCGTTTGGACACATGAGAATTTTAAAGCCGAAAGATATTTATCATGGGGAAATTTTATTTTGGAATTTATTAAAGAGTGGAAGATAATTTTGCCTAGCAATTTTAAAATACTGGAGCTCACGATGATTTTTCTAAGGCACTAACAAGATGAATAAAATTTCTCGAGTGAAATAAAACGCGTTGAAATTAAATTTTAAATTTTAAATTTTAAATATGCCATTTTAAAAGAGGATGAGATTTTTTATGTTGAAGTGAATTTTAATAAATTTCTCGAGAATACTTCAGTCAACTCGAAATAACTGGCAGTCGAGGAGGGAAATTTTAAATTCAAAACGAGGAAAGAATCTCTAATAATAGCCAATTTCTACGACTGCATGATAACTAGAATATTCTCTCCTAAAATTGGAAAATTTCTAAGTCATGATGAGGTGAATTTATGGCGATTGCTAAACTGGGCACCAGACTTTCAGTTATAAAAACTTCGATGTTTTTCATTTCTATTCACAAAATTGCGAAGTTGGAAATTGTGCTAAAGAGCTGAAAGTGATTGTTGAGCAAGTGAGAAAATTCTGAGTTTAGTTATTTTGCTGAAGTTGTTGAGATTAAGAGTGTTGAAGTTTATTTTGTTGAATGCTGAGAAGAAGTAAATTCTGAAGTTGAGATTGCTGAGATTGATTTTTTGCGGAGAGCTGAAATTATTGTGGCTGCGAGTTGCTAAAGTTCAGAGTTCTAATTTCGGAGTTTTAAATTTCTCGAGGTTTGGAGTTGAAGTTTTAATGCTGAAGTTTTTTATTTATTTGCAGCCAACTCCACTTGCCAGCCATCTCACGAACTTTTATTTTTTTTTAAAGTTAGAATTATAATGCTTGCTTTTTGTTTTGCAGATGGCTAAAAGTCGAAGAGGAGATGTCGTCGGAACAAGCAAGGCTGCAGCCAGAGCTGGAAATGCTGAAGCTGGCAAAGAAAATGCTTCTAGGCAGGCGATAATTAAGCAGTTGAAGAAGTCCTTTATTCCGGAATCAAAGTTCGTGTCGAAGCTGGGAGGTCTGATGGACACCAACCTCGGTTCTTTCAACCTCGAGGCCTTCAAGAGAAGAATATACGGGCAAGGTGGCAATCTTCCGACGATGACTTCGCATAACATTGTAAGAAGTGGGTTGTATGCAGCAGCCGGTTTCCCGCCAGCAGTTCGATGTCTAGAGCTTATTATGGAGTGTGCGAATTACTACAATTCGGATCACCGGACAATTGTTTCTCTAGAAGGGAAGTTGCTGGCAAATTTCATGCCTGATGCAATTGGCGAAGCGTTCAGGATCCTAGCCACAGATAAAATGTTATACAAATCCAAGGAGAGAGCTGATAAGATGTATGCTACATCTTTTGACAAGTGTGCTAAGAGGATCAACACTACGTGGATGAGGAAGCCCAAGCCTCCTGGCGCCAAGTTGCCAAAACAGATTATTACAAAGGAGCTAAAGCAGGAGTATTACGATTTGATCATGATGCTTAGCCGGGTAAATGGCAGGTCACAAGCATATGTATTTGAGTCGTGGATGTTCTTCTATATCAGCGTAGTGCTGGAGGGAAAGGAGTATGTAGATTGGGCACAGATGATTAGTGATAACATTAA
Source organism: Sequoia sempervirens (assembly GCA_007258455.2). Taxonomy (NCBI): domain Eukaryota; kingdom Viridiplantae; phylum Streptophyta; class Pinopsida; order Cupressales; family Cupressaceae; genus Sequoia; species Sequoia sempervirens. Next base: position 22,498 of record VDFB02336806.1, on the reverse strand, counting down.
TGAGCAGTTCAAAAATCTAAGAAGAACGAACACGTTCTACGTGAGCTCATATGTCATCTACATGCTGGCTCGAATGACGAAATACAAGGGGCTGACATACCAAGAGCCAATTGGGTGTGGATCCAATCAATTCAAGATTCATGAAGCATGCAGGCAGTTGCATCTGACGAGCACCTCTCACTTCAAGAGAGTGAACGACGCCTTCACGATGTACATCACAAGGACTCTTCAGCGGAGATTGCAGCAAAGAATATCCAAAGAGGCACAGGAGTTGATCGAGGAGTATGGGTTTTGGTTTGTCCAATTCCCAAAGTTCACTTATTTAAGGCTGTCGAGACACCATTCATATGCTTACTGATTACCGAGGTATCCCACAAACAGAATGATAATGCTCGAGGTGTCTAGGCAACTCGTTGCTTACGATAAAATTATAAGAAAGAAGAAGAAAGGCGGATTGCAATTTCCTATTGTCATGGGAAACGCACTTGAGGAGTGCCCTTCATTGCAGGCAACCAGGGAAGTAGAAGATGAATTGTAGTTTTATTGCCTCAGTCTCCACTCCAGTCGGCAAGATTTTGATCCTCGGGGGAAGATTGGAACGGTGCAAGGCGAAGAATATAGGCACAGGGCTCATTTAGAAGACTATTGGGCAAATGCGGGCGATGAAGCTGAAATTAGAAGGACGTTCTCCCGGTTGCCCCTGAAGTTAATCAGAGATTGTGAGGTGGTCCAGGTTCCGGATCAAGATGATGAGGATGCCAGAATTACGCACCCGGACTATGAGTCAATAAAGAACACGCCAATCCCACCACCGGATTGGGCAGAGCCGGAGATTACAGACTTAGACACTTTGTCTATGCCTATTTTAACTTTCACGAGGAGCTGGGTGGATGGGCATGTTCACAGGTTGAAGAGAAGATCAATTGCCCTCTCGTAAAATCTCATGGGCAATTGGAGGCCACCAGTGTCAACAAAGAAGAGGAAACAAATTGCCCAAGCTGCAAAGCCACAATAGGAGAAAGAACCAGTACAGCCTGAGCCTCAGAGAACAGAGGAGACATTGCCCACGCAGTTGTTGGCTCGCTCTTCAAGTGTGCAGGAAGTTTCAATGTTTGCAAATCAGAGGGTTGGAGAGAATGAAGAGCAGGAAATAGGAGAAGTCAACCAGCCGTTGTCAAGAGAACTTGATAGTCAAAGTGCCAACGCTCCTGGGGGTGCCGATCAGCCAGAAGAAGGAGAAGAAACAGAGACGTACATTCGCTTTGATCATGCACTTGAGTTAGCTTTTGAGGAAGAGGGCATTGCGGAACTTGACATTCGGGGTTATGAGGAGGATAGCCAGCGTATGGAGACAGATGACCCTTGGCCAAATGTTGCTCAAGAGGAGGTTCATGAAGTGGAGGCAACAAAGGAGCAGCCCCTCATTGTCTATGGTGCTCAACGGAATGCTCCAAATTGGCTCTCACGCGCGATACGGAGAGATCAGGAGGATGACACCGACCCGGCGGTAGAAATAGAGGAGCTCTTGAATAGAACAAGTGGGTCACCTAAAAGGAAGAGAGCCAGAAAATATTCCCGAATGGAAACAGATGAGGCTGGTTCGCGGACTTTCCATGTTGCCGTTCTAAGGGAAGACTATGACTTAGGTGACGTGATGCCAGAGAATTACACAGTCACTACGATTGAATTAGGGCGTCCTTCCGGAGCACAGGTTGTTGAGGCAGAGAATTCCTTCCAGGCACTGAGGGATAGGCTGGTACAAAAGGAGGAAAAGTATAAGAGATTGAAGAGGGAGCATAAGGCATTAGTTGGATATGTGTGACATCTCGCACGTCCGTGTCCTCAAAGGAACCCAACAATAGAACTTCCACCTGAGCTTCCACGAGAGTCGATTAGCGGACTCGAGGAAATGAAGAAGGCTATTCAAGAAGGAGATAAGTGGGTAGGCAGTGTCCGTGCTGAAGCTGAAAGATTCATGGTTGATCTTGTCTCCTCTTTCCAGCACGCTTCCAGTATCCTCTCGCGTTTGGAGAACATCGAGCAGGCTTGGAACGACACGCATATATTTCAAGATAAGACCATTCCTCGCCTCGCTGCTCTGATGCACGTACCCACGCAAACTTTGGTTGATGAAGGGGTGATCCAGGCTGGGGACAGATATGACTTTCCGGGGTGGTATTCGGCTGCTTTTACTGGCAGAGGTTTCTTCGACATGGCTAAGGCAGAGTCTGCCAAAATCAAAAAAGCAATGGGAAATATTCACGAGGGCATCCTCAATATGCTGGAGGCGTTATTCACCAGAAGACTAACTCCCGAGGAGGTGGAGATAGATGGATTGAAGGGCAGGTTGCAGCCTTTCTTCTCCGAAATGAGGGTGTTTGCTCAACTGGACTTTGAGAATATCTCTACATTCTCAGCCATCATTCAAAGCACACAAGAGTCCATTGAGAGCTGGAGAAAGTCTTGTGACCGGTAGGAGCAGACAATCGCCATCCTCGAGTATCAGCTCAACCTTACTCCGGCAATCTCTGAACAAGAAGTCGATGCAGTGCTGGCCTGATTTGTAGCTTACGCAGTCAGAGAGAAGAACAATGGAAACAAAGTCATGGACGAGAATCTTCTGGAAGGGTAGTGGGTATTGATTGCCCATAGTGGTCAAGGAGGAATCTGCTATTTTTGTACTCATTAATTACACCACTCCACCTTCTAGCGGTTTTTAGGGTAGAATCTTGTCTAGGGTTTATGTGGCTCGATCTGAGCCGTCCATTGTAATTTGATCTGGACCATCCGCTGAGATTGGCCAGCTATATAAAGGGGAGTCCCCTCATTTGTACACTAGTTAGTTAGACATTATATCGGACTAGAGAGTAGACATTTCGCTAGAGCATAGAGTAACAGTTAGAGTTAGAATAGTTTCATTGCATTGTTTGAAGGAGAAGGAAAATTCTTCCTTTGAGAATTTTGTAAGAAATTGTTACGAAGACTATCATAATGAAAGAGTTTCATTGATTGGTGAATTTGTCTTTGTTATGAGCAGTTAGTGAGGTTTCTTCACCCTTCGACTTCAAAGTTAGAGTAATTTTCATGCAAGTATCTAATTATGGGTGGTTGTGTTTGATTTAAGTGAGCTTCATTAATCCATACCACTAACAAGCTTACTGATGGTAAGTTTGTCCTGCGTGGTCAACTGAATGCCTTTTAGACTTAACTTCGGTCAAGATTCATGTGTATGTATGCATCGTTTTGATGGTATTTGCATTGCTGAGTCGTGATTTGAACATCTTTTCGCTCCTTTGAAGATTGCACCAACCTTGTCTAAGCTGTCCAAAGGGAGGCAAGACAACGTTCGGTTGAAGTTCATTGAAGTCGAGCTCAATATCCCTTGCATTTAGACTAGGACTTAAATTTTCTAATCTCTACAGCCATTCAATTCTGCATATTGCTGGTTAGTTTTAGGAAAATCTATACATCATCGTCAAATCATTCGCAATGCATGAAAGAAATCCCCTTCCAATAGTTGACTCGTTAAACTGCAAACCTTTTGAACAATTGTGTAAGTCCCCTCGTGAAAAATAGCAAATCACAACGAATCTACTGAGGATATTCCAAAGCATTTCGGAACCTTGGAGTTGAACGTGCGATCTTACTAGCAATCTTAGCGCACGGGATTCTTTGATCAAGAGAGAATGGAGAAGCCTTCGGATTACTTTGTTTTGTTGATTGGTGCGGTCACAAAAAATCACATCAACAAGTCACCCAATTATTTTCCTGAGTTGATCCATGCAACATGAGAACTTTGTTTACTTTAGGCCTGTAAGTGCCTAAGTCTGTCTCTAGAAACAGTATCTCATTGTTCTCTCTGTATTAAGTGATCATCAACTTGAGCCTCAGCATGCTATCAATCCTTATCTGGTTCGGGACTCCTTTCCATGGTAGCCACATATGGGTAAAGTTTGTAGAGATATATCCGTTTAGTCTCCTTGCCCAATCTCTACTCAAAAGCATGCCATACCCATTAGGAATATCCACCACTGAGATGTCTATACAACTTTGTATTCTCGGGTCCGTTGCCAATTGCATGTGGATGTTATTTAATTCTCCCATAACTGGGACTTCCGTTTTATCTAACTGTGTGATTTTCTTGTTGGTTCTTGCAAGTACAAGTTCCAACCTGTGGCAGACAACAAGCGGCATCACGTTGCTTGAAGCACCAGAATCCACTAGGCAATTGTGTAACATTTTGCCAAATATTCTCACTGACAATAAAAATGGGGCAGGCTCGTCTTTTCCCTGGTAAAAGACTACCAGGTGTTTCTCCTTATTACTTACATCTCGGTTCTTCCTTTTTTGCATTCCCGAAACAATTTCTCTTTTCGGTGGGGTCTGTGGTTGCTCATTTGCTAGGACTTCTTCTTGAAAAATGTATGTGTCCATAAGGACTTCTTCTGGCAATATGTCTCTTTAATTGGAATTTCTAGACAATGTTTGGGTCATTCCTACAACACCGGAAGGTTGTTGCGGAGCATCAAATATATTACCTATCACTTCTAACTCAGCAATATTGGTATTTGTCGGAGCATTGGGTACTCCACTATTTGGCACATTCTGCGGGATGTTTCTCGGAGCAACTGCTTCAGTCAAACTGCCCAAAAGCGTTTCCTGAATCTTAGGGATTTTCATTAACTCAATCAAAGGTAAGCTGACTTTCATTTTTTTAAATTCTTCTAACACATATGAACTTAACCTCTTTAGTTCTTCTCGGGGACGGTCTTTTGTCTGAGCTTTAACATGCTCCACTTGAGGGCTCACCTGTCTTGTTTGTTCCACTTGGGGAACAGTAGCTTGTCTTGCTCCACTTGGCTGAGCATTCTGCTGATGATATTCTGGTGAATCTTTGGGAAGAGATGGCACATTGGTAGCATTTGGATTTGGTGGGGTCTGGAAATTGTTTGGAGGAATAGATGTAGTCAAAGGTTCACTTTGGCGATTATTCGTCTGGTATATCCTGAATGGATTTCCAGACACCTGTTGGAGCACTTCTCTTGTTCCTTCTACCAATATACTATTATACAGTGGAGGGAAATTATAACCATTGACTGTAGATGGCTGGCTAGACGGGTCTTGAGTTTCCGGCCCATCTTGATATCGTGGCGCCTCCACTGGGCCATTTGCGGATGCAGGTGGAAATCTTCGATTATACTGATATTGTGGGTATTCTTGGGGTGGAAATCAGATACTCTCAATCACAAGGGCCCGATCATATCTTGGTGCAGGAACTCATTCATATCCGGTCACTGGAGGATCTTCTGCCTCAGAATTCCTCCTTTCGCTTCTGAAAATACCTGCGGCTACTTGGAACTCGCGACAATGTAACTCGGAATGTTGATCTATGTTGTGCAGTCTGCACCATCCTGATAATGTTGCCTCAACCAAGAACACCTTGTCTGCAGGACGATTGTCAGCAGGCGGATTATCCAAGGGTAACGGTACAATACCGTTGTTAGGTCTAGTGTTCCAGGTCTTCTTTTGGAAGCCTGAATTGTTATTCCGGAAACCTTGATTATTCCCTTGATAATTTTGATTGTCCCTTTGATAATTTTGATTGTCTCTCTGGTATTCAGAATGACCTTGACCTTGGTAATTCCCTTGAGGTGGCTAATAGCTCTTTTGAAAATTTTGTATTTGGCTATTTTGACCTTTCAAATATGTGACTTCAGTCGACAGCTTCTTGACTTGTTCAATCAAGTCCTTCATTTCATCCTTCTCCTCTTGAGTTCGCGTTGAAGTTGTCGCATTCTAAAGATATATGAGCTGAGCTGGCGGTACTTGGGACATAGGCGCTCCTAGGTGAAGGACCATTTGATTTCCCACTGGAGGAACTAGGTTCATCATAGGTGTCTGATGAGCCAATGCCCAATTAATATCTTGAACTTGGTTCTGGGAGGCTGCATTTCCTAAGTAATTGAATGGACCAGGAGCCATACCTACTCCTAGACCATTACTGGCCGTTATTGCTGCAGCATATGCTCCCTTCAAATCTGCTGGGAGCGGGTTTGTTGACTTCACAAACATGGCGGTAAGACAATCCAAAGCTTCGTAATAGATTGGCAGTGCTGCTGCATTGTCCAACTCATAGGGATCTCTTAACCTCGTGTAGGCTCTGTGGAATCTGTTGTTGAACGTGCTAATTGGTTTGTGTTCTTGTCTCTTTACTTCCACAAATTGCCTATACATATCAGATGGGGAAATTGGTGCCCTGAACTTTTCTAAGAAAGCAGTCTTCATTTGTTGCCAATTGTGGATGGAGTTAGCTGGCAAATGGATGTACCAGTAAGAAGCCTCCTCATCGAACATGTAGGGGAACAATCTACAGGCAACATCTTCTTCTTGGATATCTCTGTTCTGAAGAAGATCTTCAAAAAGCTCGATATGCTCGTCTGCGATGTGGTTCAGGTCACCACTGTGAAACTTGGAACAAAAATGTTCTGGATTCTTAGGTAAATCATCATAAACAGCAAACGTCATAGGTGACGCATTAGCTGGGCGCCACACCATTGGAGCGTTTGGGTGGTTCACTTGGACTGGCTAAACTGGTGGAACTGGTTGCACTGTTTGTGCAACTACTGGAACTGGTTGACGGTCTCGAACTGGAGCATGTGGCGGCAAGGTTCGGAAGAGACCCAAAGGATCTTCCTCACTCGGTGCTTCTCTGTCGGTATCAGCTACACTTGATGATGCTTCAGATCTCCTTTTCTGCCTATTTCTGTAAGGCGATAATTTCACAAATTCTTTAAAAGAATTCGGAGTGGATCTAGTAATTCTCCGAAGTCTATCTGCTGAGAAAGAGCCAATTTGATCTAGCGTATCCTCCTTCAGTCTTGTTGAGGTGGTGCAAGAGCTGGTTGGTTCGCTTGTTGTGGGACTTGTTGATTCCCCTGTTGGTTGGCCTACCGGTTTTGCTCTTGTTGAAGAGCCTCAAATCTTTCAACAAGGAGGTCCCTTTGAATATTGAACTCAATTCGTTGTGCTCTTTCTTCTTCTTCCTCAAGAATATAGCGCATACGAAACCAATCAAGAGCACTTCTTCTCACTTGCCATGCGAGGCTAAAAAGTTTGATATTAATATCCTCTTGTTCGTCGTGAAAACCCAAGTTAGGCTGTAACACTGGCTAAGGATCTGGATCAGGAACGTTGGTCGGAAGCACATCCTTCATCTTACTATCAACACTTGGGTTTGAGGATGAGCATGTAACGACTGATCGTTCTATCTCGTCGAAAGCTTGTTTTAGGCGATCGATCTTTTGCCTTATCAAGTCTCTCTCGATTGCTTCCTCAAATCTCTTTCCCTTTTCTTCTTCTCTAGCAAGGACACGACTAATCTGTCTTAATTGAGCGCAATCAGTCTATGACTTCCAAGCTAGTGTATACAACTGATCAATAATATCTGTCGGTGGTTGATCTGGTTGTTTGACAAGTACATCAAAAGGAAACTCATGTGGTAATACCATAATGCATCATACCTACTGCCTTAACTTGTAAGCAATCCCTTGTGGTGTAGCCCTCCTTCTAGCACCAATTCTATGTTGGTGTACGTTTTATCCTCCACCGAACACACAAAATAAAATGTCCAAAGACACTCTATTCTCTCTTGAACAAAGTCACCGCGTATGCTAAGACTGCGAGATCATATGGCGACTCCAAGGTTTCTTTCGTCAAGTCATGACATGTGGATAAGCTCAATGGGCGTTGTGATTTGCCGGTAATACACAAAGGGACTTACGTTAAGGAACTTCTTACAAGTTGGGGACTTAGACGGATTTATCATTAAAGGCTTCTTCGTTGGGACTTTCAGTTTGGATCTCAAAAAAAAGGAAAAAAGATAAGGGTTTAGAGAATCTAATCTACACCTAGGAATTCAAGAGACAGTAAAGATCAAGTGAAACGGGTAACCACGCTTTGTTTCGCCTCCTTGGGACAACTACGCAAAGTGGGTGCAATCTTCAAAGGGTGTGATTATAATTTTCAAGCCTCGAAGAAGAACGAAGTTAAGCATCCACAATCACAAGCTCAGGCTAACTTTACACATTGAATGAAAATCATCCATCCGAAGAAAGTATGAGCAATATTTCACCATTAATCTATACGATCAAATCTTGCATTCACTTAACCAACATTCAAAGCAAATTCTACTTAATTGTAATCTAATTCTAATCTATGGTAGAAGAAGTTATGCAACCTTGCTCACTACTTGACAATAAAAGTGATTCAAAGCAAATCATGCATAAGAGCTTTTATTATCGGAAATAGTCTAATGCAACAATTTCATACACTATATCCACACAAATGAAAGTGAGAGATCACAAGTTTATATAGAGTTTTCAAAATCGAATGAAAGGCCAAGATTAACACAACATCAACGGCCAAGATTAATACAACTCAACCCTAATTAGGGTTGCCCAAAATAACATCAGTTAACAACCAATAAACAAGCAGTGAACAAGTAGTTGGAGCTATCTTCAAGGGAAGGCGTCTCTATCCTCCTGGGCAGCATTGTGCTCGACAAATTTGGACACGATCGTGACGACTTCCTCCATCGTGACTGGCAGCAGCATGCTTATCCTGAATTCAAGTCCGTCCAAATCCTCAGCACATCTGGCGAAGGTGTTCTCCCAATCCACCTCCTGTCTCACAAAATCATCCCAGATGGACAAGAGGTTCGCCACTTTTGTGAAATCCTGTCTCAGAATTGGTCCTGTAGTAGGGAAGAAAACTTCCTGAACCTTATGCTTCAACCTTTCCAACTACATATCATTCTCTCGAACAATCTCTTTGTCAAACACATTTGCAACTATCATATAAATCTTCCTCTGGATTTCTTTAACTTGCTCAACTCTGAGCCCATCTGCCTTTGCCTTCTCCAGAACCTCACTCCGTATTGTCACTGCCCAAAACCAATGATGAAAATCATAAGCCACTCCCGCAGCAATCACCTTTCCCTCGACCAATTCTTCCTTTGAAACACCCTTCAGTATTCTAAGGCATGGAATGAGCCTCTCCTGAATATCTGGGAGGTTGTCCCAAGTTTTCGCCATGTCAGCCAATCTGGAAAGGAAAGAAAAAGTCTGTCCGTAAGCAAGCGTCAATCTCTCCATGAACAAAGCCGCTTCCGTGCCCTTGCCTGCCATCCATTCCTGGGCCTCCTTGGCCGTGACCATACCTTCTTCCACATCCTTGGCCATCTCCCGTGAGGAATTGAGAAGAGGAGGAGCTACTGCATCACCCTGATTGAGTGGTTGGGTCAGATGCCATATATACTCCTTCAGGCACTCAACCTCCCTTTTGTACTCTTTCTTTTTCGCCACTTTTCCAATCTCGCCTTGATAGTTGAGACGGAATTATCTAGTTCTTCCACCTCCTAGCCTTTTGTTGTTGGGCCAAGGTCTATAGTGGTTATGGCGTATTCCTAGGGAGTGATCTCATCTTGCGCTTTATCAACTGTTGGTACTGCGATCTGTATGGAACGGCCGCCGGCTTCGTCCCTCTGAATCGTGGAAAACTTCTTGGCAGGTTTCTTAGTAGCAACTTGTTCTAACCTCGCCAAGAAATTTGCGGTATCATCTTCTTCTTGGACCTCAGCTAGTGCCTGGCTTTTCATCCTCTCCTTCAGCCAATCTGGAATGGTAGGCTGCTCGATACTGCCCTCCTCCTGAACACTCCCTTCATTTGGAATATCCAAGACTCCTTTGAGGGCGGAAATCATTCCCTCTTCGAAATCATCATTTTGGACTTCCATTTCATTATCCGAACCCAGTACTTTCGTGCCCATAGGAGATGGGGGCTCATCGTCGTCCAACTGAATCGGCTGATTGTTCTTCTCCTTAACGGTAGAAGGTCTCATCATCTCGGCCAAGGATTTGTCTGCGGTAGCTACTAGCTCGTCAATGTTCCTAGACGCCACAGAATGAGATGGCTCCATCTTCTGTCATTTCTGGACAGGCTCAATGTTTGCAATCACTTCTTTCCTCTTCTCAGCAATACCAACCAAATCATCATTGTGGGATGCGCCAGCATTGGAGGAGTATGACTGTCTCGCTCAGCAAATCATACATGAGCGTTATTCTTTTCTGCCTCAACTCCTGAACCTAATGGTCGACCCACCATTGAGAATACTTAATCACCGATCTCATCAACGTAACCAAGTCTGAATGCTCAGGCTCTGACCACTTCACAGAAGGAAGAGGTCGGCTCTCCTCGAAGCTCGGCTGGACATAATTTCCATCGTCCTGCAACTGATCGGGCACTCGGCAGAGTTCAGTTGCTCTTATCAAATCCAGTGGCACCCTAGACCATAACCTCTTTTTGACTTCATACTCGTTAGCTGCATTTGCCCAAAAGTCCTCCAGGTCTACTCTGTGGTTGTATCTTCTCCCATCCACGGTCCGAATGTGATGAGGCGGGTCAAAATTGGCCCTAGACCTATAGGCTATGAATGGGTACCATTGAATTTCTAGCCTGGCGCTCTCAACTGCTTGTGCTAACGGACAGGACTCTAATATATTCCCAATAAAGAATGGGAAAGTAACAGCCGCCTTCTTACTTGGCCTCTGGATGTTCTGATAATCTTCCAGCTGTCTCAAGACTTCAAGCAAAATCATCCGATTTGTTGGATAGATAGGCAGCTTGTAAGGATTTCCAGTGAATCCCTGGATCCGAACATATGTAAACTTGGGAAACTAGATAAACCAGGATCCGTATCTACTGATCAAGCTCTTGGCTTTGCGACTCATCCTCTGGTGCGTTCCTCTTTGAAGTATTCTTGTGATATACATTAGGAAAGCATCGTGCACCCGTCTGAAATGAGATTTCTCCCTGAGTTGAAGTTGCGGGTAGCAGTCATAAGACCTGAGTTCATTCTCTCCATTGCCAACTTTGCCTTTGCAAATTAGTCCTAAGTATCTGTATGTTCTGGCCAACAAATAGACAATGTACGAGCTCATATGAAAAGACTTGGTCTTTTCCAAATTGGTCAGCTGCTCGTGAAGATTGTCGCTTATCATTCAGAACCAGTTAAACATCTTCACGTCGGAAGTGATTTCATCTATAAAATAATACATCCACGTCTCAAAACATGCACCTTGTGGATTGTCGGCTATTCTATTCAACATCAAAATGATATCTCCATAATCCTCTTTAAAATCTGTCTAGCGCAGCTTCTTAGGCATCTTCTTTGTGGATGGTCTAGGCTTCTCCAGCCATGACTTATTAACATTTGTGGTGCACAATTCAGACTGGCTATCATACAATCTCTTCGCGTCCTCCTTGGTCTTATAAATGGTCTGGTGATGTGTTGGGATCCCGAATGCCTCCCATATTGCCACTTCGCGAAGGTGAGCTAGAATCCTTCCATCAGGTGCCACAATTTGTCTCTCTTGCGCATCATAATGAATGGCGCATTTTACCATGAACTCGGTGCATTCTATTGCAGGAGGGAATCCAGCTGCTTGGAAAATTCCATTCCTCACCATCCGTCTGCCAATCGGTGTCGGTAATCCAGCATGTCCATATACTCTCTTTTTGAACTCCACGAAGTCTACATGTCCCAGATCAGTGTCTGCGACATTTTTCCATTTGGAATTTATCTTTGACTCACTGTACCCCTTTACTAGCGAACTTCATCGACACCACCTTTGATGTTTCTCCTGCCATGGTCATTAACCTACAGTAAAAACACTAACATTAATACGGAGATTTTAAAATATAATTTATTCTCATGCCTTGTATTCGAATATTTTACTTTCAGCTTATTAAAATATTAAATTTCTGCAAAAAAGCAAGCTGAAGTAAACGAATTTGATCGAATTTAGCCAGAACTTAGCCAGAACGAAAAAGATGGAAGAAGAATTGATGAATTTAGCCAACTTAACTTCAAACCTCAGGAAAAAATCTTTTGGCTGCAAACAAAATTCAGACTTTGAGAATTTAACCAAAAAGCCAATGACAAAGTGCGCCAACTTGTTGAGAAGTTCGACTTTCAGCCAAGAAATTCTTCACTTCTTCGAAAAAATTACTTCTTCAGCAATCAAAATTATTCCTTCCTCTCAGAAAATCGACCTTGCCTGCAGAACAATTGATCTTGTCTCAACTTTCTTACGATTTCGAGAGATTAACTTCTCTTCAGCTGAGTCTATGAAAAATGATTTGCTGAAACTCATTATAATGTTGAAGAATTCGATTTGTTTTAGCAACTGCATCTTTTTCTCTCTATTTCGATTTGTTTTCTCCTCTTCAAACAGGAAAGTTTCCATTCTTTTTGAAAAATTTCTATGGCGAGCTTATCCAGGCAAATCCCTTTGATTTTCCAAAATTCAATTTGTTTGCTACATGTTTATCTTACATGGCAAATTTAATTTTGCTCATGGATTTTCTCTTTTTCAGCATAATTTATTTTCTTCCAATACATCTCTGGCGAATTTTATTTTTGTCCGAGCCGTTTTATATTTCTAAGTGTCAGAAATAAATTTTCCAAAGTATTCAAATATTTAATTTATTTCCAACCCGTTCATTTTTGACACATGGCTATTTTAATTTTTTTTTTCTTTGGCTAAATATTTATTTTCCAAGTTATTTCAATTTTCGTCTCGCCAAGTTGAAATTTTAGCCATCTTGCCAATAAATATTACACCAGATCCTCATTTTCTTCTGCCATGGTGGACTTCAATTTGTGTCGGGCACATTTTCTCATGCCGAAATCAAATTTTTCTCTTGCTTTGACGATTTTCTCTAGGAAAAGTATGTGTTTGGACGTCTTTCCTAGGCAAAATTCCATAATACTTAGACAAATTTTCTCCTTTTTCGCTAGGGGCGGACTTTCTAACCTCTTTGCCATATGTATTCTCCTCTATGCACTTAGCCAACTTCATAAATTTTCCCATACTTAGGCAAATTTTCAATTTTTTCTCCCCTTCCCAAGCTAGGCGGACTTCACACTCTCCTTGCCATGGCCTAAGCGGACTTCACCAACTTTATTCCATCTTCCATCAAGGCATGGTGAACTTTTTATCCTCCTTGACATTTGCCTTTCTTCCCATACTTAACCAAAATTCGCATTTTCTCCTTCCAAAGCATCAAATACTTAGCCAAATTTTCAATTTTCCCTCTTCTCATGCTAGGCGGACTTCCAAGAAGTCTTGCCATCTTTCCTCTAAGGCAAGGGCAGACTTGACAGCCTTCATGCCATATCCCTCAAATTAAGGGCGGACTTCACAAATGTCTTGACATTGTGGGTCGGACTTCATAAACATCTTTCCATTCCCCTCTTGATGGCGAACTTTTCCTTTTCACCTTCCCTTCTTTCTAGGGCGGACTTCACAAATGTCTTGCCAATTTTTCCTCAAGGCTTGGGCGGACTTTCAAAGAGTCCTGCCATTTCTTCCAACTACTGGGGCAGACTTCCAAGAGTCTTTGCCATTGCCTCATCCAAGGCATGGCGAACTTTGAAGGTGTCTTGCCATTTTATGGTGAACTTCAAAAACTTTTTGCCATCCTCATATCCATGGTAAGGGCGGACTTTGTCAATGCCTTAGCCATTTTCATTGCCATTTCTCTTTACATGGACGAGCTTCATGGTCCAGACTTAGGCGAATTTCTTCATGGACTTCATGCTTTTAGTTGATTTTTCGGTGATTTTCTCATGATTTTCAACTGGTTTTCCTAGATTTTTTCCCTTGCTTTTCCATGCTTTTCCTGATTTTTGCTTGATTTATGTTTGATTTTTCGATTTTTACTTTGATTTTTCAATTTTTTTGGCTAATTTTTTGTTCTAAAGATGGAAACGTTCACTCGTTGACTAGGGTTGACTTTTTAAAAATAGAAAAAGCAAAATCCCTAAGAAATAGGGAACCCCATTTGGTCCAAAATGCCAAAAATGAAAAAAGCAAAAAGCAAAAAAGCAGATTCCCTAAAAAGTAGGAAGTGTCAGAATTGACCCAAAGCATAGGCGATCCTCGTCTCCCGGACCTTTTGAGCCCTTCCATGACGTTTATGCACCGATTCAAGCATGGATTATAAACTTGGCTCAAATGACTCTCAAAAGACTGACTTGAAACTCTCAAAACGATGACCTCATGAAACCGTTTCGCAGAGGCAAAACCCTAAAAACTAGCAAACTACTGGGGGTCCCCATTTGCAATGGGGCGATGTGTGAAAAGGTTACAACAGGCTCCTTGCATGTAAAGCATAAACCCTTTCTTCTCAACTCATTAAGGGTCTCACTTTCAATCTTAGTGTATTGTTTTTTGGGGCTACTCATGTTCTTTTGTGATGATTTTCTTGTCCTTATCCTTCTTTTGCAGCAAACTCTTAAACTGAAATCTACTCCTGAAAGCTGATGTCTCCATATCTCTAGCCTTTTTAATGGCTTCCTGAAGGCTAGAGGGGTTGAAGGCTTTATTCCAACCCTTTAATGGATCGGAGAAACCATCAATGAACAATACTATAAGCCTTCTTTCAGAAATATCAATTACTAGTACAAAAAGCTTTTGGAAATCTACAATGCATGAGTCCACAGAACCGTATTGTTTGAGTTAGACTAACTCCTTAAAGTTTAGCTCAAGATCTTTTTTATCAAATCTTTCAATTAACCTTTCGGTGAACACCCTGTATGAAGTGATTTGAGCATGCCCCAAAGTTAACATTTCGTTGTACCACCACTCATGAGCAACGCTATCTAGCTGTATAGATGCATACTGAATGGACTCTAACACTGGCATACGGTTCAAGGTGAAGTAGGTATCAAGTTTTTGTACCCACGCTCTTGCTGTCATCTTCCCAAACCCATCAAAATAAGGAAGTGTAAGTTTCCCTACTTTCTTTCGTAACTCATTTTGTTGGTCCCTATTTCCTCTTGTGTTTGAGTGTCTCATCCTTAAGTCAATGTAGTCTCTGAAAGATATGTCCATCTGAAAGTCAAGGCTTGCATCGAACCAATCTTGCCTAAATTGATCCTGCTATTCCAACAAAGTAAGCTCAGGATTCACAAGTACTTCTACCCTAAGTGGAAAGTTTGGCATAAGAGGCCTTATCAAAGTTCCTTGGTTACCAACTCCTTGCTGTTCTACCCTATTTCCTTGACCCATTTGATCCATTCTCTGTATTAAATTTGCTAACCTGTCATTAGTCTCTTGTGCCTGTTGTGCTTCCCTACCTTGACCCCTAACGAAAGCATCAAGAAGTAGCATTAATCTGTCCGGAGGTGCCTCATTCCTCTCATTTCTTTCTGTAAGAGAGGGGGACCATCGCTTGGAAGACCCTAGGTCACGGAGGGTCGAGATGCAAGAGGCTGCCCTAACTTACCCCTCTCCATTCAGATGTAATGTTGCAGAATTATGGGGATGAGATGACAAGGACTGGGGTCCCTACAATCACTTGCAATCCAGGAACACTGGGAGTGGGGCTAGGCGGAGTGGTTTGGAGTTCAACTCTGCGCCTGGGAGGCTCTCTACAGAAGGATGGAAGCCACAGTCTTTGGGTGGCAGTAGCGGCCACCATGGCCAGAAGCGTCGAAAGTGTGTTAGCCGTGCATCTGATCAAGCAGCTGTGAGGAACAAGGTTAAACACACGCTAAAGCGACTAAGCAGCCCAGCGAAAGTAAGTAAAGAGGCGAGAATAATCTGAGTAAATAAGCAGAGTATTCTCTCTAATAATATAAAATAAAATAAGCAAAGGTAAAGAAGGCGAGGGAGGGATCTCATTGATTAGTTCAATAGGCTGATCTTCCAGCACACACCTACACACAAAAAGAGGTAAAATCTTGGGTGGTTGAATAGGGGTCTGCCTCAGTCAAACCCCCATTTACGTGTTTCCACCTCCACGGACAACCAAGGAAATGAGATAAAGAAATAGTGTAACAAAGAGAATGCAAACACACGAGGCTTGGGGAGGCAGTGGGGGGAGAGGGAGAGGAAGCTTACCACCTCCCACCCAAAGGCACTCCAGGTTGGGGGAGGAAATGAGGAGGAACTCCAAGTAGCCTTGTTACTGTGCGTGGTCCCAAAGCGTGCTCCCTTGGGTGGTGGGTGGGGTTTGCAGTGGGTGCTGGGGTGTGGCGGGGTGAGGTGGGAGGTGGGATGCAGGGGTGGGTGCTGGAGCCGGAGTTGTGCTGGGAGAGGAGTTGTGAGAGTTGGATTGGATGTTGGAGGATTGATGGCCATGTTGGTCGTTTTGATGAGTGTGAGCCTCTACCCGGAGGAGGTCGGCCTTGAGGGGAATCTGCGAGGGGACATGGCGGAGGGCCGGGGCATGCTTAGCGTTCTGCCGAAGGCATCCCTAAAGACGCCTCCTGTACTCCATGGCCTTAGAAGTGGTGCCAACAGCGGACAGGTGGAATTAAACCTCACGAGAACTTGGTTTTCTAAGGATAAAAGGCAAAAAAAGTGGATTTACATAGGGGAGTTACACAAGTTCCTCTGCTACTCCTGATAAGCCCACTTTAGGTAGAGCCGCGAGGAATATTGATTATAGGTAAGATCAAGAGAGTAGAGTTAGAAGTGTATACTGAGCATTAGAAGTGATTACTGGGTTGGCATTACACGAAGAGGTCTGCGGGGAAAACAAAAGAACTCCATGTGGCTGCTCGGGACGGGGGTTGGAAAGCAGAGCATCTACAAGCACAGGACTTGCAAGAGGCAGCCCCAAGATCTCTCGCATGAAGGAAGCGCCCTATAGGCTCTCAGTCCCATAGAGAAGGTATTCTCCACAAACTCAAGCATGAAGAATACCCAAAGAAGCGCCCTATAGGCTCTTAGTCCTATAGGGAAGGTATTCTCCACGAACTCAAGTATGAAGAATACCGAAAGAAGCGCCCTATAGGCTCTCAGTCCTGCAGGGAAGGTATTCTCCACAAACTCAAGCATGAAGAACACCCAAAGAAGCACCCTACAGGCTCTCAGTCCTGTAGGGGAGCCACCCCCAAGATCTCTCGCATGGAGGAAGCTCAAAGGAAAGCACCCTACAAGTTCTCTGTCTTGCAGGGAGGTATCCCCCAAGATCTCTCACATGGAGGAAACCCGAGAAAGCGGACTCCGCAGAGTCAAAAAGCGGCGACACGTCTACCCGCAGATAGAACATGTCAAAAGTGGCCATGTAGGCAAGTAAACAGATAGTCACACAGACCGTCAATAAGTAAAACTTTCAAAGGGGTCCCTCGGGAACCCTTCAAAAGGAGAGGGGTCTACTCAAGGGACTCGCTATTTGAAAGGTAAGGTCTAGTCAGGATGCCCTCAAGCTAGACACAAAAAGGCGAATGGAATGAGTCTAGTCGGGCTGCCCCCAAGCTAGACGTTAAAGAATTCCATTCGGAATAGAGACTTTGAAAGAAGGCTCCCTTGGGAACCTACCGTGAGGAAAAAGGGGGTCCACTCAAGGGACACACAATTCAAAACCAGTTGTTTTTCTTAGAGTGATTCATCATCAAGGAATCCATTTGAAAGATGTTCACTTCATCAAGGAATTCGAAAGGAAGGATGTGCCCCCGCGCGAGGGGAAATAAAAGTTGTTCTCGTTTCGGAGGAAGGTCTTCAAGTCCTTTCTTTACGAACCCGTGATGAAGGAAACATGTTCCGTTAGGATTCCAAGTTGAGAATGCGATTCTAAGGAAAAACTTTGCGAAGACTTTCGAGAGAAGATTCGTTGTCGACGAATTCATTTTTTGAAAGTCGAAGTGTTGAAGAAGAGCGTTGTCACACATAGAAGGGACAACTCAAGCAAAGAAGAGAGAAAGATAAAGAGAAAGCAAAAGGGAAAGGGAAAGGGAAAGGGAAAAGAAAAATACAAACAAAGGACACAGGGGGATCTGGTTTAGGGTTAGATCTGTCCAAGCTCATATAATAATAGGTAACCGCAGTGCAAAGCAAAAGATCATCAATCCCCAACCAAATCAGGAAGAATGTACGAAAAGAAAAGTAAAAATAAAGAATTGGGTCAACGTGGAAGGGAAGCCTAAATGCCCCCAACGCTTTGCATTATCCCCAATTTATCGAAAATCAAGCACAAACATGGGAGAATGATGATACAAATAGAAGGTTTATGACACAAAAACCACGTTTGTATCCAAGCACCAACGGGGGTGATGAGGGTCATCCAGGCACACACAACACAAGCACTGGGGAACACATCACAAAACACACACGATCAAGAATGGGCCTCCTCCTAACATTGATCGGCCAAGAGGTCGTCCACTTCCCAATCTAAATCGTCATAAGGGGAAGGAGGACAAGCCTACAATGGTGGGATGTTAAGAGGACAAGCGTCTGGTCCTCCCACAACAAGGGCCAAGGAAGAGGGCCCCTCAAGGTCCTCTTCACCGAGCTCCTGTGGAGTCAAAGTCGGCAATTTCACAAAGATCGCCAAAAGGGCCGGAACCTCATCCACGGAGTTAAATATGCACCCCATAGGAGCGCCATGTCTTACTTCAATGGATGGGGCAGGCTGTGCCTAAGATTCACCGCTAAGCTCGTCGAATGACTCGGGAGCGGTGACAAACTCAGGGGAAGCCGGGACCAATTCTGTCACAAGGACAGAACAAGTCAGCACAGGACCACCTTGCGAAGAAGGTGGGCTCCTCTTGCGTCCTTCGTCGCTAGAAGGACCGCCTTCCGTCTCTTTCTTCATTGGAGGAGATGAACTCCCCACGGACGAAGCTAGGGGTGTAGAGGAAGAGGAAGAAAAAACCGCAGCGGATACAACCGAAGTATTAGCCATATCCACGGGCTTCAGGAAGGGCTGAATATTTGGAACAAACATCAGCAAAGGCGGCTCCACCGAAGGAGCAATGAACACCTACACCCGTTTAGGGTTGGGCGCATTTGTGCTCGCAATGGAAGCCGGGAGTGGACCAGACTGGAGAGAAGTAGAAGGGAGGAAGGAGACACTGCAGGAGGTCCTGAAATAGGAGCGGTCGTTCCTTCCTCCTTCTGCTGCGAGGTGGCCTGCTCGGCCAGGAGAGTCTTTCGCCGGCGCTTGCGTTCACGTGCAAGGCGGTTTCTACGGCTCTTGGAGTTAGAGGCCGGAGTTTGTGAAGGAACAAGAGGTTCCTGCTCAACAATAGGAATGTCCACTACGGCCGTTTCAGACAGAGGAACAAGTTCCTATACAAGAGTAGGGGGAGCAGGCTGAGGAGTGACAGGAGGAGTTGATTTGAGGGCCTCGGTAGCGGGCCTCTTTCTGCTCACTACCTTAGGAGCAGGAGCGGTGGGAGGTCGCAGATCGAATTCCCTACGAGAACCTTTCTTTCTGCCATTTTAATGTGCAAATTGAGAAGGATGGTAATAACCGTTAGGGGAGGTCCCGCGATCCTGAAAATGCTTGGGCCTCACATAAGGAAGGGATAAGCCAGGACTCAATGCGTGCTCCTGCAAGACCTCAAGCATGGTGCTCTTTCCAGGAGAGGGACGTCCAGGGGAAAGGAATTGCCTTTTGCTGCAACAGGGAGGGCAGGCAGGGAGCTTTGCTTTCCTTAGAGGAGGGAGGCAGTCGTGCTGGGAAGGGAGAGGCGTGAGACACCTGCTTGCACCTACAGAGGAAGAGAATAGCATTGCCTATTTACCAGAGAAAGGAGGGCAATTTGGACAGCTATCTGCGGAGGTCAATCACGGGCTACACCTTGGAGTTTGCCTACTTTGTGGACATATACTTGCAAAGGCCAGAATTAGTTCTGGGGAGGCGGAACCGGACTGAGAGACGAGAGACGATCAACCAGACGCTCGGATGCCGAGGGGGCTGTATCGAACATATTGCACTTACAGCACGCAACATATAACAGCTGGAAGAACTTCGAACAGCCGCTGGAAATATTAGCGGAGGCGAGTCTGTTGGGGGGCTTCAGCAAAGGGATGCCGACTTCACTCAAAACAGTCAAGCCAAAGGTGCGAAGCGCGCTTCAGAAGGCATATCCATGATCCGATCAACAGGGTGAGGACAAAGTAATCGAGCCATAAGGTTTAAGACTCATACCATCATGCGTACAGATGGTAGATTTTGTTTCTTCATATTTCTCCTTTTGCAATGAATTTAATACCAATGTTTCTTCAGTAATAACATTCACACGAATCGTGGAGTCAATCAAGACTCCTGTCACAATGTTACCATTGACACGAGTGGGAATGTAGAGAGGTGAAGGTTTGTTGTTTAAGGGCAAATCCTGTGATGTAAATGTAACATCCGGCGAACGGGGTGCAGGTGGAACAGTGGAAGTTACCATGACCATATTAACATAGGCCTCGGATTGGGTAACAAAATCAGTGGGATCAATAATCATGTTAGCAGAGTGTGACGGAAACGGATCCATGTATATCTGCAATTCACTATTTGTCTTCGCCACTGATTTGTTAGTGTTTTGTTTATTCCCATCGAGACAAATGGTACCGTCCTCGATGCGGTCCTGTATCTCATGACACAGCCGCATACATCGTTCAGTATCATGTCCATTAACCCGATGGTACTGACAGTAAGTGCTCCCATCATACCAATTAGGGTAGGGCTCCTTAACAAGCTTAGGGGGTGGTAAAGTTATGATCTTATCTTTCAACAACTTTTGTAAGATGGAAGTATAAAATTCTGACAACTTTGTGAACTTCCAGTTGCGTTTGAGGCCATTGTCATCAATAGCGGCTACTACATTCGCAACGGCTTTACCCTTCCCAGAGATTGATACGATGGATTTTCCCTCAGAATGGGAACGCAAAGAGGATCCTCCGAACTGAGCAACTGTTTGTTGGTACTCTCGCAAAGCTGCACACAAATGCGCGAAAGAATGGTATTTCATCAAGGCAAACTTCTCTTGCCAAGGCCTTTGTAAGTTGCCTATGAACACCTTCTACACGTCAGAATCAGGCAGCTGATACGAGATTTGTGAAAGGAGCGCTTAATAACGCGCTATGAAATCAGTAATCTTTTCGTTATCTCCTTGTTTACATCGGACGAGATCCGAAAACGTCATCTTCGGTCTAATGTTCGCTTGGAATTGTCTAAGGAATTGATTTACAAGTTGGTCAAATGAGAAGATAGAATTGTTAGGCAAGGAACAGTACCATTCGGGTGTTGTGTCCTTGAGAGATCGGGGGAATAGTTTAGCCATCAATGCATCATGATGGAAGAAGTCCGTGCAAAGGGCATTAAAGGAAAACACATGTGTTTGCGGATCTCCCTTACCACCAAACTTCTCGAATTTAGGGATTTCCATTCCTTGAGGGAAAGGAGTGTTCAAGATGGCAACTGACAATGGGCTATGTCGGAAGAAAGGCTGGAAGATAGGCTGGGTAGAGGCTTGGGAAAGGCTCGCCAACTGGCTCTGCATCTTACCCATATTCTGAAGCAGTGTTCAGAATAGGGTCGTTAGAAGATAGAGGGCCAGAGGAACCTCCTCTAGACCCACCACCAAGTCCGCCTCCAAAACCGCCACCAGTATGACTTTCGTTGGAGCCACCACCAAAGCCACTGCCGCCGGTAGGGCCTCCATTGGAACCACCGCCATGACCTTCACCGGAGCCACTTCCACCAGCACCCCCTCCGCTGCCGAATCCACCACCACTACCAAAGCCTCCACTACTCAATCTGCCAAAACCTCCACCACTAGAGGTGACATAAGGGGTAAAACTAAAGCCCAAAGGGACCTTATTCACTTTGATAGTTTCAGGTTGCTCAGGGACAGAAGGGATACAGATAGAGGGGACCGCATCGGCCATGTAAACGGAAGTGGGAGGCATTGATACCCCTAACTGTCTCTCATGCTCTTTGAAGGTGACTCCTTGTGCAAAGCTAGGGTTGCTCGAAGGAGCGCGCGCTTCGGCGAAACCGAGGAGACTACTTAAAGCTCTATGCCCGTTCGATCTTTACCCGTCACATGTCTTAATTCATTAACAACCCGAGTGGCTCTAGCCATCTTTGGATTTCTTTCCAAGTGGTTTTCAAGGTCGCCCAATCCTTTAGCAAGGGCGGCCACATACTCTGCAGGAATCTGAATGGCCTCATGCTCATCCACCGATGATGGCGTGGGAGACGCAGGAGTGGGAATGTGATCGGTTTCATCAGCGAATCCCATCTCATTCCTCGATAACTACTCATGCGCAGCCAAACTAACGACAAGACCAGAGAAAAGGCCTATAGAGAGACCAAGCGAGATCTTTGTCCTATCCATCAGGAGGTGTCGTACACTTCTCCTCACGATATGCCCGAAAGTTGTGGATTGGGTTGTGATGCTCATAAATTTTCACAACACTCAAGAATACAACAATCGCAAAGTACCCGAGGGAAGTTTCAACACCGATAGATGAACAAACGTTGGTTCATGTCAGGTTCACCAAAAATGTAAGAGAGGGGGACTATCGCGTGCAAGACCCCAGGTCACAGAGAGTCGAGATGCAAGAGGCTGCCCTAACTTACCTTGGCTAAGTGTAATGTTTAGGGTATGGGGATGAGAATGATGAGGATTATGAGGTCCTACAAT
>VDFB02336805.1:0-20384 GCA_007258455.2 Sequoia sempervirens | reverse complement strand
TACTTGATTTCCTATGTCTAGCGGTGAAGGACTATTGGTGTGCTACCCCCTCAAGAGATCTATCAGAAAAAATATTTTTTGAGTCGAGAGCATGAAAAAGTTGTGGGAGTAGTTTTGCTAAAATGAGGATGAAAACTAAGTCCTAGGAAGCCTTAATACTAATCAATATTGATGAACAAGGCAATGGAAATGAGTTGCAAGGTGAAACCCTAAGTTTTATTAGGTATATATGTTCATTTGAGTGAATTTAAACCTCATTTGCACACTTTTCTTTGTGAGATTCGAGATCCCTTGAGAGATTTTGGTTCTAGATCCTCCAGAGACACTGACATTATGGCACACATTGTTCGAGCCGTACACCACACAAACTAGGTCTATGAGTTCCAACAACTAGTTAACATAGGACCCTCAGTGTGTAATTCATTAACTTTTGCTTGCACATATTTTAGATAGCTAAAGATAAGCTAGAAATAGGACAAAAAAAGGTGTCATAGTTTTGTGTGATGCTTCTACAACCCAATGGTGTTCCTTTTAACCCAACACGACACTTTTGTCAAAAGCATTGGGGCTTTGCAATAGTGTTGAGATTTGGGAAAAGTGTGAAGCCTTTGAAATAAGGAAATATTGTTGGCTAGTTTGACTTGACACCTTTGTAAAAAGCCGACGCCCTTTTTTTACTTAGCAATGTGATGCCCTTGCAAAAGGGCAACACATTTAACTAGCAACAAAGTAATGCCTTTTTAGAAAGGCTTGCTTTTATTTTATAGAAATTTTTGACTTATATTTTTACAATTTTTTTAGAAAATTGACATCATAGGTGCTATGCTTGTAGGCTATCTTAGTCCCTCTCCTTTCTCAAGAGCGATGACTACAAATTATAGAGAGGATTACTAGCTTTACTACCATGGAGGTTGTGTTTCTTCATGTGGTTGGTCTATATTATATTGTTTACATTACTAAGGTACGATCTCATCTTGCATTGATGACGTCGGTCGAGTGGTGGCACTCAGAGACCTCTTCTTTTCAATTTCTAATTAGTGAGGCCATGATCACACTCAAGGATGTGTGGTGCATCTTGAGGGTTCCTAGTCATGGTGAGTGGGTTGTGTATGAGCCATACCTAGGATTTGAGGCTCTTGAGCTTGTTTTGATGGATGAGCGGATTCAACTCGATGATGGATAGGTGGAGCTCAATGCTTACATTGAAAAAGTTAGTGATCTTACCCTTGTGATTGTTAGATTGATTTGTGGACCCATCATGCTAGACAGGTGATCATGGAAATTCAATCATGGATGGGGGAGAGTATTAGAGAGGATCTTAGATGATGGAGTTTCTTTTGCTTGGGGACCCTATATCTTGGCATACCTATACCACAATATGCATTAGTTCGTGTATAGGGGTGCAACCAACATATCTATAGGAGTGATTTTACTACACATCTAGACATGGGGACACATTTCTATACTTAGGCCTATTGGGGATATACATCGAGATCCTAGAGATCCTTTTCTATACAAATATGATGGTATGCTTACACATTGCCATATGGGTAGATCAATGTATCTCATTGGAGATGTGTCATTGATGATATGACATAGTTTACATGGAGACCCTAGATGGATGTAGAGGCCTGGGAGGAGGATCACGAGCAACTTGCCTACACCAGAAAGACATGGTTTCTCATAGGTTACAAATCTTATATCTTAGAGAGATTCCTACCAAATATTGTCTGATGATAGTTTGAGGAGCAACATGATGTCCCTGTAGATGACTATGTTGTTATTTTTTCTCATATAGTGATGGAGATTCCATGGTGGGGGCAAGTAGTGGCACCTTAGATAGCCATTGCTTATTTTGATCATTTAGCTCCCCTTCCCTGGGAATATTTAGGTGGTGTAGTTGATTTAGGGACTGCCCTTACTTATGATGCTTGGTTTGCTACATGTCGACATCTTCAATTATAAATCTAGTTCGAGGAGGTACGAGCAGTAACATGAGATGCAAAGATGAGTCCAATAGGCAGTGCTGCTAGCAATATAGGGTTGATGTTGAGGGATAGGGTTTAGGAGATGACCCAGGATAAGGACCATAAGGTCCACCTCCGGGACTGCCTTAGGGACCACCTCAAGGACCACCACAACAATAAGTGGAAATTATTGTAGGTTCCCCATACTAGAGAATAGGCTATTCCACAAGAGAGGGATTAGGAATGCCAAGAGCATGATAAATTAGACAAGAGAGAGATGGTCTCTCAAAAAACTAGCCTAGGTGTAGATAGAGAGAGATCAAATCTAGATTGAGCATGATCAAGTCATGACTTAGTTGGATGCAGAGACTACCCATAAGCAATAGGTAGAACTTCAACTTGCTTAGGAGATAGCCCAGAGGTAGTAGCTTGAGGCTTCGGCACAAGCGCAGGGGAAAGTGATTCCACTTGCTTAGTATATGCAGGCTATCAGTTAGTCCACCTATTATAAGACTCTACACCATATAGTGATTCTGACTCATAGGAGACAACCTAATTTTTCTCACAGGAGTGCTCTATGTTTGAGAAGATAAGATGGATTAATGGGTAGAACCTCACAAGCTCTATTAGATGGATAAGGACCATAACGATAATTGATGGGGCCACCACCAGACTAGCCTCCTCTTGCTCAAGAGGATGTTAAGAAATAATGCATGAATACCCACAATCTTAATCTATTTCCTACATAACCCCATGAGAGAAAAATATGCATGCAAGTGTAATGGCATGAATTTGCACCCCTCACAAAATCCCCATTTACACCCCTTACCTTAGAAAAATCAAACTCGAAGATGTTATTCCACCTCATCCATCCACTTTCCATCCATTTGGTGGTTGTCTATAGTGTCGGTGGGGGAATTTATGTTGGGGACGCGAGTGCGGTGTGCTACCATCCTAACAGAATTTGTGCCTCAGGAATTTGCAAAGGTGTTATAATTCTCTGTTCCTAATGAAGCGTAAGGCCCCTGAGCCCTTGACCGACCTCAAATGACTCTCTTGGCCTCCCTTTCATCTTCAAAAGACTATATTCTTCATTCACTTCATCCTCTACACACTTATTCAATCTTCTTCATACTTATTGAGTATTTTACACAAAACTTCCACCATTTTTGAAGCTCCAAGTTGACATTCTGTTGGTTTTTACTCTCATTGTTACAACAACGTTGGCATCTTCAAGCTTGTGAGCTTGCATCTCCCTTCGTGTGCCTTGAGAGCATCTTGTTGGGGAGATTATATCCATTCATTTAGCATTGTTGTATTGAATTTGTAGCATATTTTTGTTAGCATAGTGCGTAGTACTTCTACTTCATCATCTTTCTTTACCATACTTTCTCTTTTGTGGCTATTCTGGCTGTTTGTGGAGGTGGGAACACTGAAATGGCGGTTTGACTATGGCAAGCCCCAAAACAGCTGTAACGTTTTTCCTCATTCTACTATGTGTAGGTACTTCATTCATGTGGAGCTTGCGAGAGGCTGGACCAACCAAAGTTTGATTTTTTCCACCTTCGCTCTTGTCAAATTCTATCTCTTAAGTTAAAGTATTCTTCTTGCTGTTTTAGTCTTTTAGTTGTATTTTGCTTTCTGCCATCGTATAAAATTGTATTTATCATGTTGTTAGTGAGTTATATGTTATTTTTTATTGTACTTTGTACTCTCTATCCATATAGATGGTAGCACCCGACTGTCTGATGCTAGCACATTGCGTTGTCATCCATCTTCTGCGTTGGAGTCCTTTGGTAGAGTGTTGCTTAGGTTATAATTCAGACTTGAGAATTTTCTCACCTGATTTCCTAAACCTCTTGGGTTGACATAAGGAAAGAGGTAGATCAGTTTCCCTTCCTTTTCACCCTCTTAAAACATCTAACTTTCCTTAAACAATTCCTTTAGCGTGAGGTAGATCATGGCAACTGATTGTTCTAGACCCTCTTGTGACCTGGGGTCCTGAGCAGTTGGTCCCCCTCTACATTTTGGTGAACCCGATGTGAAATATTTTGGTTCCATTTTGTGAGGTTGAAAGAGTCTTCTCTTGTGTTCTAGGTGTATTGTAGATGTGTGTGTTATAGGGTTCCTAGCCTTGCAACCCAACCTATGACCCTTAGTGGCATAGCTAGAAGAGTTCATAAATGTTGTGAAGCAAAACCTCAAATAGGTCACTGTCTAATTGTGAAACCCTTGGGGGCTTCTGATAAAGTCCTTTCTAGTGTGCATAGAGATGGATTTCTTTATGCATTTTCCTAGCCCGTTTGTGCAACTTGTGAGTGGGTCTCCCACTATAACCTTTACCTCATAGGATCTTCCAATTAATGCTAATAGAGAACCATCTCCTTTATAAATTCCCACTCGTATCAATGAGAATACCGTAACTGGAGTTCTCAATGACTCTACATGTCAGGTTAATGTTATCACAGAGGATATCATGTTGATAAAATTCTTACATAAGGATGGGTATGATGAGTCTTAAAGAACTATACGTACACATGATGGAATTTCCATCCCTCCCATTGGTTCTATAACCTTGTCAATCCTAGTTGGGCCTAGGAATGTGAATGTCCTCTTTGATATTATCCTAAGGTCTGAATTTTTCATAGTGAAGCTAGGCATTGCTTGGATATTTTCCATGAAAGTAGTCCCCATAGTAATCCATATAAGTGCTTAAATTTCTCTCATGAGGGTTTTATGCATGTAGTCCATGAAACTGGTTATAAACCAATGGTGGCACGTAGAAGCTACTCACTTGATCACTTATGGCCTGCCCCTGTTGGCCTGCTCCCTCCTAGGATAAACCTGTTGTATCAAACTTACGTGCAATACAAGAATGGGGGCATAGCACCGAGGGTGACCTACCCTCCTTCTCCCTATGCTATTTCACTTAAGGCTTCCATGATAGTGCAACATAAGGCTTCCTGTGCTGCTCAAAAAAGAGAGGAAGAGAAGTCCCCTCAAGGTCCTTCTTCTTCCTTTACAGTTCCACCTACCTCTACCTCTCGTCATGTTGTGGCACCCTCAACTTCCACCTCTATGCATCTCATGGGGATTCTGATGGTTCCTGCTGGTGGAAGGTAGGGTGTTAGGTGTTTGACCTTCCTATCTTTCCCATGGAGCCTCGACCCATTGTGTATGGTAAGGGGAAGGGTCCCTGTGGAGTCACCTCTAGGTCTCGACCTCCACAACCTACTACTATTCCTACCTAGGTAGGGTAGAAAATGGGAAGAGGCCCAACACTGAGGTGCTTGAGTCTGCTTCTCTACCTGTTGTTGTATTTTCTCTTGCATCTCTTCCTCCTGTTCCTATCCAAGAGTCACTCCCTTTGCTAGAAATGGTTGTGATGGATACTCTGATGACTAAACAAGATCCTTTCACTCCTCAGGTTGCAGACTCTAGCTCCCGAAGTTGAAGAAACTATATTGTGCATGAGCGTAAGAATTAGAGGAAGGCTCTGGCTATTGATCAGGCTACCTTGTAGAAGGAGGGAGGGGAGCCAACAACTCCTATCTTAGTGTCTTCTATTGTGTCCTCCCCTACCACCCTTTCCGCTTCAATTCTCTCTACCTTGATCTTGCTTCTAGATCCCCTTGCAAGCGTGAATGATCCTCACCCTAAACGGCTACAAGTGTTCATTGCTCCTTCAGTTGAGCCTCCTCTTTTGATGTCCCTTTTTGACATCCCACCTTTTCCCAAACCCATTGATATACCAAATACTTTAGTGGTGTTCACTACAATTTTCTCCTCTTCCTCCTCACCTTCTACTTCATCTACGGGGATCTTGCATCCTCCAATGAAGTACAACTAGGAGGATGAACCTTCTTCTAATGGGGGTTTGAAGAAGGGGTCACCTTCTTCGGAAGTTGGTTCTGCATTGGCTTATGTTGTCCTAGTGATAGAGGCATCCCATGTGTCCCTAGAGTTTGTCACTGCCCCCAAGTCTTTTGGTGAGGTCGATAGTGGACCTCAGGCACCTCCTGCGTCATCTACTTATTTGACACATGGCACTCCCATCAAGTGCATGTTCAACTCAGTAGATGATGTCTTGGGTCTGTCGACAATTTTTGTAAAATTGCTAACATTTACCTCATAGGAGTTGAGTGAAGAAGACCTCGAGGGGCCCTCTTCCTTGGCTCTTGTCACAAGAGATTTAGAGGGTGTTCCCCTTGCTATACCACCCTTGTTGGATCATCCACCTTCCCCTTACAATGCTCTAGATTGGGAGAACAACAAACTCTTGGTTGATGAGGACTAGGAGGGAACCTCTTCTTTATCTATAGATTAGATTTGTGTTTGTTTTGTGTTTCCCCCGTGTTTGTCTTATGTGTTACTGGAGGAACCTTGTCACCCTTGTAGGTGCTTGGATACAAGAGTTTTTTTTCGTAAACTTCTTCTATTTATCACATCATTCTTCTATTTGTTGTGCCTAGATTTTCAACAATTGGGGACCATACAAAGTGTTGGGGGGAATTTAGGCCTCCCTTCCATGTTGACCCCATTTTTTATTTTTACTTTTTTTTTCATTTGACTTTCTTCACATGGTTTGATGTAGTAAGGAGTTGATGATAGTTCATATATATATTATTATATTATATCTATTTATATTTATGCTGATAGCTCCTGAAATATCGGATCCTGTCTCTTTATGTATGTGTTTTGTCTATGTTGTATTTTTATCTTTCTCTCTTCTTTGTTTGCTTTGTGATGTCATGCTTATGTGTTGTCCCTTGCGTGCATGACAACATTACCATGATTACATCTCATCATGTTCTGTGGGCCACAACAACACTTTCATTCTTGCTTTTCTCTCCTTATGTCACATGCCTCTGAGTTTAGCACACACCATCCTAAGGGGGGGCTATCATACTACTTCAATTTTCAAAAGGTGCATTCGATGGCCAATGAAACCATCTTTGAAAATCCTTTTTTTTTTTTTTCAAAAAATGCATTCTTCAACAAAGGTCCCTAGCGAAATCTTTATTTCATCACAAATTTGTAAGATAGAATATGAAAAATTTCCTTCAAGAAGGGAGAACTTTTATGATGAAGAATTCTAAAAACTCACCCTTGCAAAGGAGAATTCTTTCTTTCAAATTCCTTGATGCTAACATCATTGGTGAAAAATTCTTTTTCTTTTTAAAAAATTTATTGCTTTCAAATAGAGCATCCCTTGAGCGAAACCCTTTTATTTTGAAGGGTTCTTGAGTGACCCCTTTGAAAGCTTCTCCTTCATTTGTTGACTACCTACATGACTGTCTTCTGTTTGACTATGGACTAAAATGTTGCTTTGCAGGGGCACCTGTGAAGTTTCTTTTCAATCGACCTTGTAGGAGCAAGCACCTATAAGACCCCATCAAACTCTATAGAGCATATCACATCTAGCATCCCTTAGGACCGAGCACCTGGGGAACTTTCTTTGCAAGTATGAGGACTTGTAAAGTGCTTTCATCTTGTTCAACTCTATAGGATTGAGCACTTGATGAGCCTTTTATTCTTTTTTCCATAAGTCTACAGACCTATGGTGCATTTTGTTCAACTCTCCTTGGGACCGAGTACCTGTGGAGCCATCTCCTCTTCCAAGAATTCAAGTGTGTTAGATTGAGGTTTGCTTCCTCAACAGTTCAAGTATACTTTGTTTAAACTCTTTCGATCTACTTTACCTCATATTTGGTAGCACATATGCTCACTAAAGTGGGGAAAAAAATGTAATGGTGTGAATTTTCACCCCTCACAAATTCCCCATTTACACCCCTAACCTTAGAAAAATTAAACCCAAAGATGCTATTCCACCTCATCCATCCACTTTCCATCCATTTGGCAGCTGTCTGTAGTGTCGGTGGGGGAATTTCTGTCATGGATGCAAGCATGGTGCATTGCTATCCTGACAGGATTCTCACCTCTGGAATTTGTAGAGGCATTACACTTCTCTATTGGTGATGAAGCATAATTCCCTTGCACCCTTTATCAACCTCGAATGACTCTCTTGGCCTCCCTTTCATGTTTAAAAGGCTATCTTCTTCATTCACTTCATCCTCTACACATTGATTCAATCTTCTTCATACTTCTTGAGCATTTTACACAACACTTCCACCATTTTTGAAGCTCCAAGTCGACATTCTACTAGTTTTTACTCCTCTTGTTGTTGCAACAATGTTGGAATCTTCAAGCTTGTGAGCTCACATCTCCCTTCACATTCCTTGAGAGCATCTCATTAGGGAGGTGATATCCATTTATTCAACATTGTTGTATTGATTTTTTAGCATATTGTTGTTAGAATAGTGTGTAGTGCTTCTAATTCATCATCTTTCTTTACTGTACTTTCTCTTTTGTGGCTATTTTGGCTTTACGTGGAGGTGGGAACACTGAAATGAGGGTTTGACTATGGAAGCCCCAAAACAACCCCAACATTTTTCCTCGTTCTGCTGTGTGTAGGTACTTCATTCATGGGGAGCTCGTGGGAGGTTGGACCGACCGTAAGTTTTATTTTCACCACCTTCACTCTTATCAAATTCTATCTCTTAAGTTAAAGTATTCTTGTTGTTGTTTTGGTCTTTTAGTTGTATTTTTCTTTCCGTCATCGTATAAAAGTACATTTATCAAGTTGTTAGCGATTTATCTATTAGTTTTGATTGTACTTTGTACTATCTATCCGTACAGATGCCAACACCCAACTGCTCGATGCCAAAATGTCATGCTATTGTTTGTCTTCTGTGTTGGAGTCCTTTGGTAGAGTGTTGATTAGGTTACAATTTAGACTTAGGAATATTCTCACCTAATTTCCTAAACCTCTTGGGTTGACATAAGGAAAGAGGCAGATCATTTTCCCTTCCTTTTCACCCTCTTAAAACATCTAACTTGCCTTAAAAAATTCCTTTAGTGTGAGGTATATCAAGGTAGCTAATTTTTCTAGACCCTCCCGTGACCTGGGGTCCTGAGCAGTCTTTCCCTCTCCTCTATATCAAGTAACCATAATGCATAGATAAAAATAATCGAGTCACAAAATAACACAAGATATACCCTGGGAAAACTTTCAAGAGGGAAAAACCCAACCTTCAAAAGCATCTATTCTCTATCTATTATTCAACAATAAAAAATTACAAGAGTTACAATGAATAATTTTGAAGCATCAAGCCTCTTCAATGCATTCTCCATGTGTTCAAGCATGAATCCACACATCTCATGCCATGCTTCACATATGTACTCCTTATAAAGACTCAATAATGGAAACCCACTCACCCAACCAACCTTAACCACTAAAAAATGTGCTTGCTTATATATATACAAGCTCACACAAGTACAACCAAGTGGTAAGATAAAACCATGTACCAAAATACCACATGAATACAAAACCATTGACCCCTCTTTTAAGATTGGGTATTAAGTTTTCATTTTATTTAATATTTTCCCAATTTTAAATTATTATCTCATGTCTCTGACACATTAAATAATAACAACCCAATGTTATAATACAACATAAAGTGGTCTTGAAATAATTACCTAGTGTGATTAACAACACCACCTAGGTGAATCACAAATAAATAATTATTTACTTACAACATTATAATATAACATTTTATGCAATGGTGTACAACATCGTATCCCAATAGAGGATCAGGGGAACTTAGGGTAGTTTATGATGTATACAAGTATTTTTGTATCCATATGTTGATGTAGATAGGCTTATGATGTATACACATTCATTGGTTATGGATAGCCTCATGTATACTTTAATGTATATCACACACACTTGATATGTATCATGACAGTCATTTTTTGATATATATGAGATGGGTGATGATTATGCAGCTATTATATATGATGTCATTATTGCATGTTTATGATCTCTTATGGTGTATGCTATGATTATGGATGCAAATGTATGTATGGATGCATTATGTTATGAGATGCTATTATATGTTTCTATGATGTATGATGATTGTCTCATTTATTATGCTTATGATACAATATGTGTGTTTCTAATGATCCATGAATGCAAGATGCATGAGGTGTTATGCTATGATGATATGAATGATTTCTATTTTTGTATTTTTATGTGATATCTAATGATTATGTAGGATGGATGCTATGAGATGCATATTGAAAATTTTTGGATCATGAATTTTTAAATTTTTTTATCATGTCATGATACTTTGAATGGAGATGTCAGTATGATAGAAGTAGAAGAGTGAAATGATTAGAATAGATTGGCATAATAATGAGATTGATTAGGATACCAACACACATCCTAAATAAAATTTTCTCATCATTGACATCATTATCACCTAATATCACTACATTCCACATCAATAGCATCAAAAACCCTAAATTCCTCTATTAATTGAATAATATTACATTATTTACTTAATTCACTTTTCACCATTTTTGACTAATGAAATAAATTTTATTTATTCAATAAAGTCCTAATCTAACCTTATTCCTCCTGATTAATTGAATAACATTAATTATTTAATTATGTCACTAATTCACTTTATTCCCCTAAGTCAATTGAATTATTAAAACATAATAGTTTAACTATACCACTTTCCCCCAAACATGAGTAATTGAATAATCATTCAAAACATCATTCAAAAATCTAATATAATAAATACAACTTTGTTTGCAAAAGTCAAACTTGATTTGCACGTTCAAATCAAAAGAATTAATTAATTATCTTCACCCACTTTCATGATTTATTTAATTACAATCCCCAAATTGCTCACTCTGATTGGCTGACTGACCCATCTATTTTTGAATGAATCATTTATTCTTCAATCCCATAGATTATTCAATCTATTTCTTCAATCCCACTGAAGGCTTGACACAATTTCTTCAATCCCACATATTATTCAATCTATTTCCTCAATTCAATTGAACACTCAAAATGTTTTCTTCAATCACACCAATTACGTAATCAAAAGGAATTGATTATTCCCATCTAAATGCTCTCAATGGCTTTGAACTATTGATCAGGATATTCTACTACGCGATCTTGAGTTTTTATTTCAAAACACAAACTCTATATAACAACCTGATTCCTTCTCAAAAAAGGGATAAGAGAATCAACATCATTTACATGATGAAGTAATGCAAAAATCTTAATCGACCTTTTGACATATTTTTACACACATCTTCAATCAATGACATTGCATATTCTTGAATCTCTTACACACATAAATGAAGGCTTCTCATTGATACAAATAATCCAACATCTTTGTGAACACACTTCGATACAGGATGGTAACACTAATTTTTGTGAATTCATTTATGCTTTTGTCTTTTGATCTTGTTCTTGAATTCATTGATTTTGTAGTTTCATTTCATGAGTAATGGGAATGAATCATCTTTTTTATTATTAGATTAGTTTCCATTCATCCAATTTGATTACATTGTATCTCCTAATTTCCCCTTACACATTCTGGCATGTCTAGTGGGACCACGGTCCTTAGCACTAACTATTTTATGAGAAAATTTTGAAGTTGTAGGTCCTGGAAACACAATTGAAAAGCTTTCACATAGGAGCTATAGGAAAATCACACGGTCGATTTTACGTTTCTGTCGCACTTGATTTTTTTTTGGCCGCCTGATGTTTTTAGTGCTTTTACCAAAATGATAGGGTGCACTTGATTTTTTAGCCACTTTTAAAAATAGAAGCCAATTTTGAGTTTTTCATCTACACTTGCTTTTTGACAAGGCTACTTCTACTAATTTTTTTTGTTTTTATTGCCTGGTTTTTCTTGGTATTAGTCTTTATGGTTTTATGTTTGTAGTTTTAATTGTTTATTTTAATATTTTATTGTGTTGGTTGTTTTTGTTCATTTGAAGCACTTAGAGATGAAATCTTAAAAAGTCACTAATCATAAAATGTAGTACTTGGGAGTCTAGTTTCCAAATATGTAATTTATTTAATACATAGATGATACAAATTGATCTTCAATAGGTGTTTCTAAAAACCGTTGTTTAAAAGTCATTTTTTTACCATTCCCTGCACGTGTACGTTATCCATATTTTGACCTAAATAATTTTATTTTCTTTCAAATCATTTTGGAAAAATATTTGTAACTCACTAAAGTAGTTTTTCGATATTTTTGTAATTTTTATCAATATTTTTTTGTTAAATTTTTACTTGCCATATTTGTTATTTTGAAAAATCACCATGTACGTCACGCATAAGATGACCTAAACTTATCATTTTTTGATTTTTTTTCAAATTGAAAAGAATTGTTTGAAGTATGTTTTTGTGGAATTTGTTTTACAAAAAAATATTTTAATAAAAACTTATTCAAATACTAAAAAACTTTGATATTTCAAGTTTATGGACCAGTTTCATCAAAAATTAATTGAAAAATAGAAAAAACAATCTAATTGTAAAAAAATTACATATTTGGAATCTACATTATCTCATCTATAATGGGTTATAGTTTCATCAAAAAATTCTACAAAAAGGTCTTCAGACATATGTCCAAAGTCACTATTTTCTTGTGATATTGACATGACCTTCAAGTTCCAGGTCAAACCAGGTTCAAAGCTTAGGTTTGGGTCCCCAAGAATTTTCCCGAATAAAAAAATATGGCAAAAACCCGACCAAAAATTCAAATTTTAAGAAACGGGATCTAGTTTACAAAATGAGATCCTATTTTGTAAATTGGGATCTCGTTTTGTAAATTGGGATCCTGTTTCATTTTATTTATTCTTTGGACCGTTCAAAAAGAAACGGGATCCTATTTTATAAATGGGATCCCATTTACTATGGGATCTCAATTACAAAATGGGATCTCATTTTATTAAATGGGATCCCATTTTATAAACGGGATCCCATTTCTTTTTTGACCATTTAAAAAAAAAATTACTAGAAAAAAATTACTGTCAATTCTGCAACTTGACATGTACGATTGAAATCAACAATTTTGCCTATTTTCTATTAAGTTTTGTCTTTACAGGGTCTTTAACTTGCAATTTGAATTGAATTTTTGAAAGGAGGCATCATTGGAATAGTTTTTGAGTGGAATTGTGTTTTTTTTTCTACTCGTTTGAAGAAGGAAAAAAAGAGGAAGACTTTCACTATTGACATTCATTTGTGCTTCAAAATTTTGTAATAATCAGTTCACAAGCTTGTAATAAGAGGAAAGATAGGAAGGTTGACCCCTAAATAAATTGAAGGAAAGAGAGATAAGGAGGCAAAAAGAAAAAGAGATAGAAGAATGAGGATTTGATCAATGCTATGGAGAATGTTTCAAATAGGCATAAATCCAAGTACGTCTTTGAATCCACCTTTGAATGAAATGGAAACTTTTTTTATAGGAGTTTTAAAAGAAGATGGATTTAATGATGTTGACATTGATAATATTCGTAGAGAAGAAGATTTTAGACAAATTGTTGTTTAAAATGAAAATGAAAATGAAAATCATTTTGTTGTTGAAAATGAAGATGAAAATCATTTTGTTGTTGAAAATAAAAATGAAAATCGTTTTGTTGTTGAAAATGAAAATGAAAACCTTTTTGTTGAAAATGAAAATGAAAACCATTTTGTTGATGAAAATGAAGATGAAAATGAAAATGAAAATCTAGGATGTGATGTTGAAAATGAAAATATTATTTATTTTTTTAAATTGAAAGAGATGTTTTGGTAATCTTGCTGGTAAGATTTCTTGGAGACAAATAAGAATGCATGCCAATAGGTTACACAAAAAAACAATTATTGTAAAAAACTTTCATTTTAATGTCAACTAATGATGCAATTGATGAGAATGTGAAAAATGAGAAAAGTAATGAAAAAGTTAGGCATTTTTGTTAAACTAAGAAGACAAGATCAATCACTAAAACATGCTATGTCTACTATTGCTAGTGCAATTGAGCCTATTGGAAAGAATAGTCGATCTAAAGACAAGAATGCGGCAAGAAAAGCTATAAAAAATGTTTTAGTTAATAAAACAATTTTGAATAAAAGAATGGTAAGCAGTATTAGTGAAATTCTAAAAATACATCCTAATACATTAGTAAGAGTGACAAAGAGAAGAAAAGTATAGAAAATGATCCAATCAACCAAAGTTGGAATTCCTAAGGTCTAACATGAAATTGAATGTTGAAATCAAATCTTTGACTGAAAAATATTGGCATGATAATACTAAGGTATCATCTAATGCTAGAGATGTTTTAAAATTAAGAGTGGGGTCCAAAGTTCATGATCCTCATCCAAAACACCTATTAGATACAACACAAATTGAATTTTATAAAATTTTTTTTGGTGATTTAGTGTTACTTGGTAATATTAAAATAAGTCAAAGATCTTTTGAAAAATGTAAACTTTGGTATGTGAAAATTAATAAGCATGAATATCTTGTTGTTATAAAATTCATGTTCAATTTCATTATTATTATGATGTTTTTCAATACATATGTTGTACTTTACATACTAACATGATTATGTAGGAATGTGGTATTAATTATGCCACCTGAAACAATAAATGAGCTTATATCAAGTTTATTTTGTGAAAGATCTAATGGGAAATTATTTTATTTAAGTTCATGTATTTCTGGACAATGCACTAGTTGTGGCAATCTTTCATTCTTAGGAGTTTGTATGCATGAAAGTGTTGAAAATGATTTTGGACAACAATTAGTGGATGTTAAAATATTTAATAATGTTGACTATTATTTAAAAGATGGAAAATTTGGAAAGCGTTGTGATTTAATTATAGAAAAAGTTAGTGTACATGCATTCATATCAGAATTTAAGAGTAAGATTGTACCCAAATATGTTGAGCACTCTCAACATGTTCGATGGATTGATGGAAAATTTGGTGCATGTAGAAACACATTTCTAGTTGGAACTATACTATCAATGATTGATTTTGTAGAAAACTATACTCTAGCTCTGCAAGAGGAAATCCAATCACAATATTACAATTCAATGCAAGTGGCTATGTTTGTTCATAATGTTTACAAACATGCAGATGATAGCACAAAGGATGATAGAAAAGTTTTGAGGGCATATCATTTTTATTTGAGTGACAACCGGTTACACTTGTCAGAGATTTTTCAATACCATTTCAATATATTTTACACAAATTTAAGAGAAAGAGGAATCTAGATGACAAACTATCTCATATGGTTAGATAATTGTATGTGACAGTTCAAGAATGCTTGAATGTATGTTCTATTGGTTAACTATAGTTCACAAGGAACATAATTTCCAACATTTGTGGAGTTTTTTTGAAGTTGGACATGGTGAAGGAGAACTTGATGGAGCTAGTGCATGTGTTAAAAGAATTCTTGCTAGAGAACAATTGAAATTTGAGGATATAGTCAAATTTAAAGATGCACATGGGATTGTGGATTGGTGTAATACAAGATTATCTACAATTGGATCAAGTGAGTACTCTATAGTTCACTGATTCTTTTAATTGGTTGAAGAAGAGAATATTCTACCTAGACTTGATTGTGAGATACTTAGTGGATCTACTAAATGGAATTCATTTAAGAGTTTTAATGAAAGCACATGGACTATTAGGACAAGGGAGCTTGCATTCTTTTGTCAATTTTTTATTTCAGGAGATTGGGAAGCATATGAGAATAGAGAATGGGTTGAAGAGTGGAAGAAAATATTGATAACACCAACACAAGAACACAATCAATATGAAACAACAATTGAAGACAATGATCAAGTGTTTGTATCAAATGACTATAACTGTGTTTTAGACCTTGTACAAGAAGGTAATTTAATTCAATTTACTTCATTTTATTTCACTTTTTTACTATTTTGTAATGATTTTATTTATTTATATACATATGAATGCATGTATTTAGATTGGTTAAATTATATGGAATGTTCAAGTTATTGAATCAAATTTTGTTTGCAGGTAATGTGTATGTTGTTGTTGCACTTGAGGAGAATGAAAAGGATATGGAATATTGGTTGGCTTGTTGTGTGGAGACTAAACATAAGTTAATAGAACCTCAAGAAGATGATGATGGGTATCATTATCCAATAGGTTCAATGATCCCCTTAAGACATCTCATTAAGAAAATTTCTATTATAACAAGTCTTTGAGCCCCTTAAGTAAATTTTGAGAACTTTGATGATCCCCTTAAGAAAATTTTAAGAACTTGTTTGATGATGGCTATCATTATCTAATAGGTTCAGTGGTGGTTGTTGGCACTTGGCTACGAATATAACTAATAAGGAAGAATGGTTTGCCTACATTTGAAGATTATGAAAAATAAGATTATACACTACTCACATTTGGTGGTGGCAAAAAATATAAAACTAGTGAGTATTGACACGATGTCACTCGCAACAATAGTGCAAATAAATTCCTCACAGGAAAACCACAAAGAGTCTATCCTTCTTGAAAGACTTAACTAGAGGCAACCCAAGGGCGTCTATTTAATAGGAAATTTTTGACTTAGTTCAATCCCAAGTCTTTGATAGTCAGGTCTTGACCATACTAGGTTCACTTTAGGGTATGATGTGATATTGTTGTTAATCTCAAAGTGAATAATATTGTTTGGAATCATATGTACTGGATATCAATTTTTAGTTTGATCATAAGATAGTATCATGAAATCAAAAGATTTAAAATAATATTTCATGAACATCAACAATTTCTTCTATCACTTAAGTAGATTAAGCTTTAAGCATTCAACAATTTCATAGAAAATGAAATATTTTCAATAAATTTCCATCCATTTGTCTAGTTTTTGGAACATTTTCAAGAATTTAAACATCCATTCTAAAATAAAGCATAAAAATACTAAAAATTAAAATTTCTCCCGATTATTCTCCACACATGCATAAAGAGTTAATCAAATCAAAGAAAACTGCTTTATACTTCACCATACTTCACAACTACATATAAAATGGTGTGAGCTTTTAAAGAGAGGGGTTTTAGTTTGGAAACCAAGTAGGTTCTGCATGCACCCTTAAACAACACAACACAGAGTCTTGTTCGGTTGAACTAACAAAACAAGCTACAAAGATTCATGAGATAGGTAGCTATCAAGTTGGCTTTGATATTGATTAAATTCTACATGCATACAATTTTTTAGACCAAAATGATTTAGAAAACAAGAAAAAAGAACAAAACTTAAAGAAGTTTTGACTCTTCCAACATTCACAAATTCTGAACTTAACTTAAAAAAGGTATCCTTTGGCCTTTTATAGAAACAAGACATAAATGGGATAAGACAAATACATGAGAGGAAATCCAAGGGACGAATCACATCAAGGCATGTGGAATATAGTGACTAGTAAGAGAATTGAAGTCAACAAAGGTCAACCTCAATCTGCACATTGAAGTACTTCATTTTTTTTATTTTTTTATTATTGTCAAGAAAATATCTTGAATTAGGATAGTGTGTAGGAACTTTCCCATATATTCAGAATGATTACTTTATCACCCTATTCCTACACTTTGTTGTGCTTCAGGCTTTCTACTCTTGGGAATGGTATTCCCTGAAGGTTGGTATTTATCTCCACCACATGTGTAATATTGGGTTCTCCAACATTTCGATGGAATCAAAGCCCTCTACATTATAGCATCCCAAAGTATACAACCCAATCTAGATAAAATTCTATCCATGATTCAAATTTTCCTGACCATCCATACTCGAACTTTGCATCGCAATCTATATCTCCTGCAATCACAAATTCCATTCATTAAATCCCTTTAAAAAAAAAACATTTTAAAACAAAATCTCATGTAAATAAAACCATCATTAAATTGATTATCATTTAAATTTATCATTAAAAAAATGCTTTTTAGAATATCACAAATCCTTGCATAGTTATCTTTTATATACTGTGTTACCAAACTATTAGACTCATTGGATAACCTTAAGATTTTAAAAGTTCATTTCACATCGTTACCTGGTATTCAACTTTATCCTGACATCCCCAAGCTTTGATTTTACCAAAATTTCCATCTTACCAGACCTTGACTATCAAACTGAAACACTTTTCTCAATGTTTGCATTACCTTTTTCCTTTTTCAACATTCCCAATTCCCGATATCTGGTACCCAGAACACTACATTATGAAGTATTCTTTTACTAAAAATTTCTCTTTGCTCTTCATTTTCGGTGATCTTTTCAACTACCTAGCATATGCCATAGGTGTTATTTTTCACTTGGGTCTTGAAGTCTTACACTCTTGGGGTGTGTTGTGAGACCTCACAACAGTGAGGTATCATGGAAGACCTACAAATAAAGAGCTATGGAAAATTTCTATGGAAGAGCATGAGACAATCATTGATGCATTGCAAAAAAGAGAGGACACAGATGGTACAATGGAATAAGTAAATACAGGTAAATATAGTTTTAGTATTATATTATCCTTTTAAATACATTAAATACATGTTTTGATATTCCAATATGCGTTATTAGTTGAAATTGATTTAAATTGTTCTTTTATATCCTTAAGCCATCATCACAAATTCATCACATGCTTTGAGACAAAAAGGAGAGTCCATGCAGATTCAACCTAGACAACATGGAATACTTGGTAAAAATAGGTAATTATTAGTTAAAATATATTTAAATACATGTTTTGATTATATATTGATATTTCTTGTACATTAATAGTTAAAATTGATTTACGATCCTTTTTTGTATCCTTAAGCCATCATCACATTGATCTCATACTTTGAAAAAAAAAAGGAGAGGATGTAGATTCAACCTACAACATGTGTGGAATACTTGTAAATATAGGGACAAGTTGTGTATATAGATAGTTTAATATAAATTAAAATACATGTTTTGATGATTTCATTGATATTTCTTGTATCATTTTGATATGAGGTGGCATGAAGACCTGCTACATTCCCCACAAGTTTTGGATTTTCTTGAGATGACATAGCCACATTTTGTAAAATTGTTTTGAGTTGGCATATATGTACATGAACAATTACACAATTACACATTTTGTGAAAATTTGTATACATGTACATACACAATTACATTCTACACTTTTATATATCAAAATCAATATTCTATATATTTTGTTCATTAAATGTGCATGTTTTCCTACTTTGAAAATTTAAATTCGATTGTATAATCACTAAATATCATGTATATTATTGTTAAATTTGGTTGACTTAGGAAACTTCACCAAAATTTGAGAACTTCTTTGATCCCCTTAAGACATCGTATTAGGACCCCTTAATACATCCTATTATGACATAAATTAAATTAACATTGACACTATTTAAATTGTATAGAATGTGATTGTTATGATGAGTCATCCTAAATTCTAATACTTAATTATATCAATTGTGATTAAGTATGAGACATGTACTTTGAAGTATTTGATCCCCTTAAGACGTCCTATTAGGACATATCCTAAATATTCATACTTAATTATATCATTTGTTATGATGAGTCACCCTAGAGTCTAATACTTAAAATTGTGATCCAACATGAGACATCTACTTTGAATTATTTTATCCCCTTAAGAAGTCCTATTAAGACCCCCTAAGACATCCTATTATGACATAATTTATATTAACATTAACATTATTTTTGTATAAATTTTGTGATTGTTATGATGAGTCATCCTAAATTCTACTACTTAATTATATCAAATTGCGATTAAATATGAGACATGTACTTTAAAGTATTTGATCCCCTTAAGACGTCCTATTAGTACATATCCTAAATATTTATACTTAATTATATCATTTTTTATCATGAGTCATCCTAAATTCTAAGTTATTTAATTATATCAATTGCAATTAAATATGAGACATGTACTTTA
This sequence comes from Sequoia sempervirens, assembly GCA_007258455.2. Lineage (NCBI taxonomy): Eukaryota > Viridiplantae > Streptophyta > Pinopsida > Cupressales > Cupressaceae > Sequoia > Sequoia sempervirens. The sequence continues at coordinate 627 of VDFB02336805.1, read as the reverse complement.
AAGTATTTGATCCCCTTAAGACGTCCTATAAGGACATATCCTAAATATTTATACTTAATTATATCATTTGTTATGACAAGTCATCCTAAATTCTAAGTAAATTATATCAATTGCGATTAAATATGAGACATGTATTTTGAAGTATTTGATCCCCTTAAGACGTCCTATTGGGACATATCCTAACTATTTATACTTAATTATATCATTTATTATGATGAGTCATCCTAAATTCTAAGTTACTTGATTATATCAATTGTGATTAAAAATGAGACATTTACTTTGAAGCATTTGATCCCCTTAAGTAATTTTTTTAATAACTTCTTTGATAAGTTAATGCCTTGACTATGAATCACTAAATTTGTAAAGTACAAATATTTAAATGTCCTATTAATTTCAAATTTAATTTCATATTTGTATTTAATTTCACATTAATGTTCTATTAATGTCTTGACTATGAATCTTTTGTAAAGTACAAATATGTCCTATCAATTTCATATTAATTTCACATAAAATGCATAAATACACGTGTAAATTACTATTTAACAATAATAGACCATAAAATACTGAAATCAATAAAGTCCATGAAACAATATATTAAGTCCACAGGAATACAACCCATGAAATAAT
>VDFB02336804.1:0-25079 GCA_007258455.2 Sequoia sempervirens | reverse complement strand
AATGATATTGGGATGCGTGCATTAATAAATATGGAGGCTTTGGTGTAGTTTCTGTGTTTGAACAGGGGCACCTTTACTCCTAGAAGCTGCTGCAATTGATTCCATGTCAATTGGTGAAGATAGGATGAAGTTATGAACAAATTGGTGTGCTACAGTTTGCTGGTAATTCATTTTTAGTTTGCCAATTTTTATATCAGACTTGCTTCAGTTTGAGTTTTCAGTTCTTTCTTCAATAAGTTGGATAGTTATCTAATGTGGGATCATCCAACTTCTTTGTGCTTCAAAACTATTGTAATCCTCATGTAATTTGCAGCTCTTTCTCATTTTGTAAAACTGATAACAGTAGTACTGTTTCAGTCTATTTACTTGTTGCTTATTCGTGTTTAATTATCACATTGTAACCCCTAGATGGTTTACCGCCAATGTGGAAAAAAGAACTTACTAATTCTCTTCTTATACCCACTGTCAAGTGGTGAATCCCCACTCTTAAGTGGATGCCTGCCACAGCAGACGAAGTGTTTTAATTGTAGTCTTTTCCCCCCACTGTTTGGTGGTAGTGTGGAAATTTTCTTATGGCTAGTTATCCGCCTAAGTACTTTCAATTCAACAATTAGCACTCCACCATATGTTAGCACCTCGCCTATTAAAGGATCTTGAGTGCACATTCTTGGTGTTGAGTTTAGTCTCTCTCTTTCAGTTGTAATCTTTGATTCAGTAGATCCTAGGGATCCTTTGACCATATGCCTGCCCCTCCTCCTTAAGTGGTTTTAGGGCACATTCTTGGTTAGAGTTCTTTCATGCAACGTTTTGGGTTAAACTAACCTTAACGGGTGCTTGGTTACATTGTATTTGTTATTGAAAACAAGAAAATTTTAAGGCATATTTCATGAGTATCCATACCTAGGGTCATATGCATGGGTTGTGGGGAATTAAAGATGATGGGAGAGACATACCATGGGAGGTTACAAATCAAAAAGGTGACCGAAATGCTGCTGTTACCTATCTTTACAGTCATTCAATGAGAGTCCATTTGTGATCATACAAGTGGATTGGAGAGAGATTTTGCACAAAATTTGGTACACTACTGAGTTGGTGACTCTTGAGAAGGTATTTTCAGTCAAGGGAATGATCAAGAATTTGATTTTGGCCAAGGTTTTTCAATGTTGCAGCGATAGTTCTTCTTTTTGGATGATTAGATTTGAAAGATCAGACTTGAAGAACTGCAGACCTAAGTATTTTCAGACCATTCAGCCTCTTAATAAGGTTAGTTTTTGGCCTCGGAAGAAGGGAATTACAAGTTTTACTAACCAGGTTTAGTGTGGGATGGGTGTTCAGGCACCAAGCAATTGTTATTTCTTATTATTAGCCTGCATTTTTGGTTGGGACAGCAGACTTATTTGCTATTGCAGCCATTATGTTGAACTGCAGGAAACTAACAGTGAGGAAGTAAACATTAACTTTCTCATTTTTACTCCCATGGTGCCATGGATTTGTGATTATGGAGAGCCATTTTCTCAGGAATTGACTGGGATCATGCAGTGTTTGGTTTCTCTTCTTACCAAGGAATTTTAAGAGGTCACATGTGCAGGTACCCAATAGTACAATGCTCCAAGCAAATGGAGCCACAAACCTTCTAGACTTATTTGGGATTTTGGAATCACATTGAGTTTTATCCAGGGTCGACCAGTTTAGGAGTTGGCATTGCTTGGGGACAAGCAATTTTGGGGAGGGCGGACTATAATGTCCCCTTCTCAAGCCTAGTCAACTATTATGATAGTTAGCCTATTCCCAAGTTCTCGTAGGCTAATTGGCAGTGGTTGGGGACTCCAAGGTTCTTGGAGAGCTCAATAGCGGGGTTTATCAGCATCTAGTGGTGTGTTGGCATTTTATTGGTACTCAAGATGGTGGTGGTGTTCTCTGTTGCATTTTTGGCCACTTGGATTGTTCTCCACATTTCTTGGAGAACATGGCTATTTTTAGTAAGTGCCCGTTCTAGCATCCGACATCTTCCCTCATCATCAGTAGCTTCTTGGTGCGATTAGTTTCCATTTCGGATGTCTTGTCGATGCTTTCAATAAAATGGTTAGAATTATTTTAATATTTACACTAAAGTTATAAAGTAATGTTTTAATATTACTTTAGTGTTAAATATTATAAAGTGAAAAAGTTATTTCCCCATGTTGGATGCCTAGGGGAAAAGGGGACTTAATTTTTTTTTTTAAAAACACACTTTTTCAAGAAAAAGAAAAAGGGAGCTTTTTTGAAAAAACCAACAAAAAAGAAAAAGAGCACTTTTTTGAAAAAGCAAAAAAGCATTCTTTTGAAAAAACAACGAAAAAGCTATAAAAGGGGGTGTGGGGCTCTCATTTGCATTATTCAAGTTTGCACACATAACAGGATGTTGCTGGAGTGAACAAAGAAGTTCTTCCAAGGATTGATCGAGGACAAATACCCTCATCAAATCACTGGTTTCGGATCTAAGAGATGGTCCCTAGCTGGTTGGAGTGATTTCACACAAGAATTACCTTGGGTTTCAAAGTTTTCGTAGTTCAAGGTTTCAGGAAATGAAGATATTCAAAGTATTTTGAGGTGCAGATTTTTGGGTGATTATTTGCTAATATTTTATGAGTTTTGGTGAGTATTTGTGATATCTATAGATTGATACTCATTGGCCATACATTTTGAGGTTTGGAATGATGCCCTAGCTAGGTTGTACCACTCATAACTTCTTGGGAAGGTTGTTAACAAGGTCTCAAATCGTTTGAAGTTGTTCATATGGTGATTCTCATAATAGGGCAACTCTATTAAGGTGGGTTTTGGTCTGTTTGTTGATTGAACTGGTATTGCTATAGTTTCAGACCCTTTGGAATGTGTTAGCTATGCATTGGGAAGCTTGCTGAGCGAGTTATCTTTGCTGATTTGCCTAAAACAGAATATTTCTGCTCCTTTAGACCTGCAATTTATGTACAGCGGACCCGTAACCATCCTTTCATGCTTTTTCAGACTTGTAACACTCATTTAATCCCATTCTTAAGGCTGTTACAGTGCACCATTTGGGCATTGCAGACCTATTCTAGAGTTCCCTTCATCATTACAAGGGATTGGGTAGTTTTGGTTGGTGCTAGGTACAACTGGAAGGTGTAAATCAGACTGGTAGCTGATCCTTTCCTTGCATTTCAGGTGTTTGAATGTTGTTGGGTAAGTGTAATACTATTTGGTAATCCTTGGAGGTGTTCTAGGTGTGATTGGAGGGTGTTTGAAGGCCTCTCCATTGTTTTTTCACCTGCACCCTCTGAGAAGCAAACCTGCTACCACTTGCACAGTCATACCAGACCTGAAAGTTGACATTTCCTTGCCATTGAAGACTGTTTGGTTAAGTTGAGTGTGTGTGAAGTTGTTGGACAGCTCTGGAAGGTATTCTAAGTAGCTTGGGAGGTTGTTGTTTAAGGTCTACCATTGCTGATTGTTCGCAACAAGATATATTAGATCTTCAACTACTTTATCAATCATTCTCAGACCTGTCACATTTCAGCCTGCAGTTTATGCCATGATTTCTTGACTTACTATGATCATCCCAGCTCCTAAAATCAAGGTCTCTGATATATTGTAACAGCTTGCCTAATTGAATGGCAATTTTTAAAAAAAGGTGATATCTTGTGCAATTGTTTATGTTGAGCACACTTATTGGCAGAAAAATTAAAATAAAAAATTAAGGGGTGTTCTTACAATCAAGAGTAAGCTTCTAGGTAAATCGTAAATTCAAAAACTCAAAATGATTGTTTTGAAGCATTATTTATTTTAAATTTTTGTATTCATAATCTAGCCTCAAGCTCATAGATTTAAAACTTACTGGGCATTCATGAGTAATTTTTTGTACCAAATAACTCAACCTCAAACTCGTCAAGTTTCTACGAGTTTACAAAGCAACTTGCAGCAAGTGCTAATGAGTACTAAGTAGGTCACAATTTTTTGTCAAGTTTTTGTCACATTTTACCAGAGATTTTGCCAGATTGTTGCCAATTTTTGGATTTAAGGTTTTTTAAATTTGTGAAGTTTTTGCCAAGTCCAAGTTTTTGAACTATGCTCAAGCTTACTCTTGAGCAAGATTATGGATTGCAGAAGCTTGAAGTCTGATAACAATGATAATAATATTCTTTATATACTAGCAATTTTACATTTTGTAGCTGTCTTCATTTTCAGTGAAATCAACATAAAGTGATTTTAATGTGAAAACATAATTTGTGAACACAACTAATCAATAAGCAGCTCACTATTATAGGGAAAAGAAGAAAAGGCCAAATATTAAATAATCATCAAGAGAGTACACAATGGAAAAACAAGATAGGAAGGAAAATATCCTTCAACATGATATGAATATCTTGGCTGTTTATTTGAATTTATAACACTTCAAATTTAGTCTCATTTATATCATAACATATTACACTTTTTGAAACATAAAGAGAAATGAATATTCATAGATAGTTGCCAGTGAAAATCACCTATCCAGGATCTTGACAAAATTCTTGCTCTATCTTTTCCATCATAACTACATGATTTACTATTATTTGGAAGAGAAGAAAAGGCTAAATAATCATCAAGCGAGTAAACAATGGAAAAATAGGATAGGAAGGAAAAACGTCTTAGACATGATATGAATATCTTGGCTGTTTATTTGAATTTATAACACTTGAAATTTTCTCTCATTTAAATTTTAACATGTTACACTCTTTGAAACATAAAGGGAAATGACAGCTCATACTAAAGTTGCAGGTGAAACTCACCAATCCAGGATCTTGACAAAATTCTTGCTCTGTCTTTTCCTTCATCACTACGTGATTTATTTCCAAGTTATGTTTCAGATTGACCAATGCAGACAAATCTCCATCACTAAGTATGACCTGCATCAAATATATTGTTTCTAATCAAAAAAGTCGGAATATATAGTCTTTTGAATTGAGTAGCATAAAGTATCGATATTTCATGATAGAGTACATGCTCTATGTTGTCTCCTTAACACTAGTAGAAATTCTACCACACAAATATCAAGCACTACAGATTTTGTTGATTTTTTATATATCAAATGCTGATGAGCTTTATTACTCCTACATTAACACCTTAGTGAAAAATATGATTAGGAATCACAAGGGCGACCTGTGCTAGAATAACCTCTTCATGCCCATGCCCCACATTCACCTACTCCCCCTCTCCTAGTCCCATTCTGTGGCCTCTCTCTCTCTCTCCCTCCATACAAAATAAAAAACAAATAATGCAATGATATGATGAACAAATATATTCCCTAACACATTCATAAGTACACAAACATAATGAATTAGTGCATCACTCATTCAACAAGCATGCCACAGTCTTATAGTTTTGAAGTCCCAGTTGGTGTAGATACTGATGTGTCTCAAAAATTTACAAACATTAAGCATTATGTTCAAACTTCTTAATCAACGAAAAGCAAATCAAACTAGTTTTTTAATCATAGTGTCTCTATGAAACTTGCTATGGGTGCACCTAAACAGTACATATTCATTACAAACAAATATAAAATAATAAAAAGAGAGTTTTAAAGAAAACTCTCATGGGAAATTGAAAAAATTGAAACTTATTAAGTTCATAATTGTGTATTACAATACAAGGATAGAGTGTAAGAAGTAATGACAAATTTTATAGAAATTGAGGAAAATGGCCAACAAATTAATTAACTATAATTAAATTCCTACAAGATGAATCCTCACTTAATTTACAGTCAAATACCATGAACTTTTCTATGTCAACTTGCTTTTGTAAAGATCCCAATTCATCCTTGTTTCAGCAAATCCTAATTTAACTATTTTCTTTGGGTGTTTTGGCTTTTCAGTGTGCAATGCAATACATATGTGGTATTGCATTGCTTTAGGAATCCTTAGGGTTCTTGTGTATATGCATTTAGCATATCTATGGGTTCAGTACATAAACCGTTTTTACTGGTATAGATCTTTGTGTCTTAAATAAAACATAATTAATAGATATTTTAAACTGAAGGTCGCAAGAAAATCCCAACTAAGTATTTTTGCGTGGAGCAATGCCTAACTTATTCATGTCAATTAAGCAAAGCCTAATGTTTTCTCCATAAATACCACCATTGTGTATCTGTGTTTCATGATACTGTTATATTTCTGTGACTTTGTGCATGTGCTCAGTCATTGCAACATATCTCAAATTTCCAATTGACGTACAATATCACATATGTTTCTTAAATTATCAAATTCATCATCAGGATTTCAGATTCCCTCATAAAAAATTCAAAGAATTCCTCACTTTTGTTATCTTAATGTTTTGGATTTTTATAATGCTTTAGCATGTTCTTACTTTTGTGCCAATATCACAAAGGATCCAAAATTCTGAATATTCGTGTGACATTTATATATTGAACAGGTTTGTGAATGCTTGGCAGGTGTCCAGTTTTTTGAGTTAAAATAAACTTGCATTTATTTGATTTTATGTATTCCATTTTTTTCAGTAATTTAAAAAGGTGCTTCATCATTGCATGAATAAAGAATTGCATCTTTAACGTACATATTCTAAAAGGAAGTGTTGGCGTAACAACTAGCACCTCTGGAGTAAGAGTTGGTACGAACAGCTATGCACACTACGCAATGAGTGCTCTTCAAATTAGGAGGGGAAGCTCCCTCGTTGTGCTTGACAAAAGTACTTGCAAAGGAAAATAAACTAATCTATATCCTGTCTTTTTGCTTCAGCTGTAGAGGTACAAGGCTTTCTCGAAAACTATATACGTTGCAGCTGAGTATTTTCTGGTTTCGCAGACTACTAACTACAACTAGGCTTAATTACTTAGAATCTATCCAGTTTCCTCAAGAAAATAGAGCATGAGGAAACAGAGCAAGGTTAACTATCTAATGATAAACAAGTATAGATTCTCAGCTTGAAGGCAAGGTGGCACATCTATCAGCTCAATCTAAACAAGTTTATTGAACACAAAACATCATACGATAACCAAGAACAGATTCTCTACTTGAAGGCAAGGTGGCGCAATGAAATATTCCGAGCCAAATTTTTTCAATTTTCAAATTACAATCAGAAATGCAACACACCCGTTAGGGTTAGATGAATCAAACCAGCAGTTACAATATAACTCTTTGCCAAGAATGCGCACTCAATCTCAACAAGAGAGAGGCTGTCATATGGCAAGAGGATTGTCAGTACATTAATCAGAACTGCAACTGGAAGTAACTCTAACCAAGAATGGCGCCAAGTGATGGCGAGCATATGGTCAGAGGGTCTTAATTGAAATGCTTATACAAAAACTCTAACCAAGAATGCGCCGGCGAACGACGAGCATGTGGTCAGAGGATCCCTACCATCTAATATACTAAAAGCAAACTCAACACCAAGTATGTGCTACCCAATTCCAGAATGGAAATGAGGCGACCATATGGCGGAGCAATTACATGAAATACAATACTGGAAATGGAGCTCAACGCCAAGTATGTGCACTCCTATCCAAGATGAATAGGCGCTATCATATGACGGAGCAACTAAAAAGCAAATACAATAGACTGAGCAAGGATCAGTCTCTTCCACGAAATGTGGGAAATATAATAAAGAGCTTACAAATGTGAATATTGGCTGGTTAGTACTACTAACAGCCTTACAATATAATATACAATGTTCCACGGAGTTTCGGGGACGGGGACGGGGGGACGGCGGGGGACGTGTTTCCGAGATGGGAGACGGGGGGCCTAAATTGGGGGACGTGAGGGGGACGGCGGGGGGACGGCGGCGGGGGGGCGGCGGGGGGGCGGCGGGGGGGGTGGCGCTAAAATACATATAGTACTTGAAAATTAAAACTTAAAAGATTAATAATTTAATTGTCTAAACTCTAAACACAATAACACATTGCAATAATATATCATTTCATTGACATTGGAAATGCAACAAGAACTATATCAATATGTTTCATAATTTGAGTTTCATAATCATGATTCATGAATCATAATTTGATAATTACAATCAAGTATCACTGTATTATCAATGTTCAAACTTCAAACTTCCAAAACAGAGTACAAGTAACAAAATACTGAAAATAGTAAATACTAATAGACTAATAGTAAATCAAAATGGCTCCAGGCTAATGGCCTGATGCTGCTAATGATCTAATCATCTCCAAGCTCCATGCCAATCTCCTCATCACTAGAACTGCTAGACTCCGCATGCTGAAGCTCATCTAAACCAATACCAACCAGCCCTGTCTCTGTAGGATCATCATCTATCTGTGATGGCTCTTCTGGCTCTACATCCCATCTGGCTGCTGGACTCTCCTTGTATGTAGTTGTGTTGCGGTCAACTAGACGTAAGGCACTATGTACAGCCACAAGCTTCTCTGCCCTCCTAGAAGTAAGCCTGTTCCTCTTAACAGAGTGGATGAAGCTATAAGTGGACCAGTTCCTCTCAACAGCAGAAGAACTAGAAACCTGGGACAGCAAACGAATGGCTAGAGTAGTAATCAAAGATCTAGGCCCATGCATAGTCCACCACAACTTGGGGTCCTCCTCTGACATAGTCTCCAAATCTACCTTGGCCGCCTCTGAATATCCCCAAAGAGTGGCAAATTTTGTCCACTCGGTACGAAGCAAGCTGGCCTCTGTAGGATCATACATTCTGTCAATGGCCTTCATGAACCCTTCCTTCACCTCAGCATCCTCTATAGGTGTTATTCTGTCGGGACGTGGCACATACCACTTCGGGTTCAATGCATAGGCAGCCATGTGTAAGGGAGTGTTGAGCTTCTCCCATCTATGCTGAATGATTGGATAAATGTGCTCAGTGTAGAATTGCATTGTGGGGTCCTTCTCTCGCACTTTAGCCTTCATTTGATCAAGCATGGAATCAATGCACTCGTATACCTCTCCAAGGGAAGGTGCATTAGAGTCCCCAAATCTAATAACCTTGAAGACTGGATCAATGATGGAGACAATATATGTGGCATCAGCCCAAAAGACATCATTCTTCACCACCTCCTTAACCCTCAACCCCTGCTCTGTCTTCGACTCAGGCCATCGGTTCCACTCTGCTGTCATTACCATTACTTGCAATGGCTCTTGCAACTCAAGCATCCTCTCCAAGAGAATAAAGTATGATGCATACCGAGTCTCTATAGGTTTCAGGAATTCCTTCTTGGAGAAGGTTCTGAAAAGTGCATGTGAAGTATGGTGGTTGCAGATAAACATCTGCACATCTCTAGCATCACTCACAATTGATTTGATCCAGCTGATTTTACCCATGTCCTTAAGTGCATTATTCATAGCATGCACACAGCAAGGAGTCCACCAAATGTGTCTATAGGCTGCCTCAACCAACTTCCCTGCAGCTCTACACACATGGGCCGCATCTGTCACTACCTGCACCACATTCTGTGGCCCAACCTCCTCTATGGCATCCTTGAGAATCTGGAATTGATAATGAGCATCCTTGCTATGCCCTGAACAATCAATAGCCCTAAGGAAATAAGGGCCCGCTGTAGATGTGACCATGATGTTGATGAGTGGACGATGCCTAATGTCCGACCACCCATCCATGACTATGCTGCATCCACTTGAGACCCAGGTTCTCTTCATCTTCTCCATCAAAATATTAATCTTGGAATAGTTCTGATCCAAGATTGTTGTCCTCAACTTAGTTTCCCCTGGTGGCACATATGATGGTCCCGCCCTTATTACCTTTGACATAGCTTCCTTGTAATAAGGAGAGCGAGCCACATGGAATGGAATGCCATTGGCAAAGAAGAATTTGCCAATAGCATCATCTGCCTCATCCTTTGCTTGTGCATTGAATAAATCTGCCAATGGATGTGAACTTGAAGATGCCACTTTACGTTTCCCCTTAGGCTCTCCTACACATGAACTGAATGGATTTGGTGGCCTTTGACTCTGCAAAGTAGAAGTAGAAACTGCTGCAATCTGATCAGCCTTACTCCTATGTGCCAATGTAGCTGTCATAGGTGTTGCTTCCTCATCCGAACCCCATAATTTTAAAATTTCAGCTCTATACTTTGCATTGTTTTCCACCTTCTTACAAACATCTACACCTTTGCCTCGAATAAGAAGAAAGTGAGAATTAGTTCTAGTAATGCTCCCAAACCAGTCAAGATGACAAAGGTGGCACACCCACTTTCTAGTGCCCCCACGTGACCCAGGCTGTTTCGGCATCTTAGTTGCAAATTGTTTTAATGGTGATTTTGGATCAAAGGGGCCCTTGGCATATCTTTGGAGGATTCTTGAAGGGCATTTATCTTTGACTTTTCTACTCTCAATAGAACCTGCTTTAGCTTGAGTCTGAGTATTTGAGTCATGTTCACCCTCGTCTACTTCTATTTGAAATTCTGAATCATCAGATTCATTTTCACTTCCACTTCCACTTCCAATTTCTGCTTCAACCTCCTCACCCTCAACCTCATCGCCACTTCTATTGATTGAACTCATTATGATAATGTCAAATGAGGCTGCAAAAAAGATTTAAAAACAAAATCAGACCTCTATAATTTATTGCAAAAGATGAAATCATGAAAATAAAAAAACAATATGATGTTATCACTTATCATTTATCAATGTTATCATGTTTCCAACTTTCCATTTCAAAGTTTTTAACTTTTAAATTTTAAATTGACAATGTGCCTCAAAGAGATGTCATCTAATGGAATGCAATGATTGGAGGAATTTTGTTTGTGAGTGTGAAGTTTTATACTTCATTTGATGAATTATTATTTTACAGTGGCAGCCGCAGGGTTTACTTTTTCGAATTGAGACTATAGAGGAATTTTGTCAAATGTTGTAATTACTAATTGCAAACTTGCAACTGCCTTGTAGACATGTATGCAAAATCAAAAATGCCAAAATGTGGAAGCATAGACGAGACATGTGAACTTTTTTAGTTTTTATTTTTTGACAGTGTGCCTCAACTTCAAGGCTCAAAGAGATGTCATCTCAATTCAAATGGAATGCAATGATTGCAGGATATGCAGTTGCCGTTGCGAACATGTGAACTTTTTTACTTTTTGATAGTGTGCCTCAAGGCCCTCAACTTCAAGGCTCAAAGAGATGTCATCTCAATTCAAATGGAATGCAATGATTGCAGGATATGCAGTTGCTGTTGCACACTGCAACAGCAACTGCATATCCTGCAATCATTGCATTCCATTTGAATTGAGATTGCAGGATATGCAGTTGCTGTTGCAGTGTGCAACAGCAACTGCATATCCTGCAATCATTGCATTCCATTTGAATTGAGATGACATATTGACATCTCTTTGAGCCTTGAAGTTGAGGGGCACAATCGTCGGGTGCAACAAAGAATCGCATATCCTGCAATCATTGCATTCCATTTGAATTGAGATTGCAGGATATGCAGTTGTTGTTGTAGTGTGCAACAGCAACTGCATATCCTGCAATCATTGCATTCCATTTGAATTGAGATGACATATTGACATCTCTTTGAGCCTTGAAGTTGAGGCACACTGTCAGAAAGTAAAAAAGTTAAACATGTCTCGGCTATGCTTCCACATTTTGGCATTTTCATTTTGCAAATTTGCATACATGTCTACAGGGCAGTTGCAACTACAACATCTAACAAAATTCCTCTATAGTCTCAATTCAAAATTCAAATGGAATGCAATGATTGCAGGATATGCAGTTGTTGTTGCAGTGCAACAACAACTGCATATCCTGCAATCATTGCATTCTGATTCCATTTATTTGCTCATAGAGATGTCCGCTCATGGAATGCAAATTATGCAATGGTTGCAATTATTATTAATTTATTTGCTAACTCACAGAGATGTCCGCTCATGGAATGCAATGTCGCGCGGCTTGCAGTTGCAATTATTATTAATTTATTTGCTAACTCACAGAGATGTCCGCTCATGGAATGCAATGGTCGCGCGGCTTCTGCAAACCCCGCGACCATTGCATTCCATGAGCGGACATCTCTGTGACGCGCTCAAAAAACCAGGTTTCCACATTTTGCATACAATGTACATGAAATCGCGAGCCAAAACGAAGGGTTCGAAAAATGAAATACCTCAAATGCAGTCGAATGCACCAGACTCCAGTCGAAAAACCCTGCGGCTGCCACTGTAAAATAATAATTCATCAAATGAAGTATAAAACTTAGGTTAAAACTTAAAACTGATGTTTTTAACTTTTTCAATTTTTTAACATATTCCGGCGTTTCCATGGCGTTTCCTGTGCCCGAAACTCAGGGAAACATCTCCCTTTAGGAGGAGACGGCGGGGGGACGGCGGGGGTACTTGGAGACGGCGGAGGGACGTTTCCCAGGCGTCTCCCCGTCTCGGAAACGTCCCCGTCTCCAAAACGCGTTGTTTTTCGGGGGGGACGCGTCCCCGTGGAACATTGATAATATATCTCCTGCAAGCACGATGGATTATAGTGATAATCAAACTGCTGAAATGTAGAGCTACTCCAGAATGATTAATATGACTAAGACGAACAATCCCAACCCTATTAATAATTTTACTAAGTCTGATATGACAGATCTGCAATTAAAATGGTGAAATCAGCAACTCCAGAACTCACATAAATGCTCATATCTCTCTCAATACTCACTCATTTAACTTGAAATCAGTTGCAAAACATTCTAATAATGATGACAATGAAGATGGATCACAAAAACTTCTCACAAAGACCCCTATTTATTTTGCACGACTTCCAAAGCACTTACAAAGTGAAATTGCCTGCAAGCAAGGGCGATTTACTTTAGATAATTCGTAGACTTCAAATAAAATTCTGGAAACTTGCACATATGGTCGCCCTACATAGGAAAATAGATTGGAACAGTACCCAGAACAATATTATTTCTGTTTCTTGAGTTGTGAGTAAAAACAACCTACAGCCATACAAATCAGCAACTCTAAAATTGACAGAAAATACAATAACTCAACTACGGAATGTGAGAAGAACCAACTACAATGAAAGGAAACTAACTACAACTAAACCTCTCAACTAGTTGATGTCTTTCAAGCAAGAAGTCGAGCCAAGGCTAGGAGGCATTCATTCCTCGAAGCAATCCCAAAGCCAATCCGGCAGCATAACTTTGCAAATTCATCAGATAAACAAAATGAGGACCCCGAGCTCCAATTTATAACTTTAGAAGAGCTTTCTAGAAACCTCCAAGAAGGGCACCACCTCAAAGATTCTTTTAGGTCATTGACTTGTCTTTTGTCTTCACCCTCAGGATGGCATACTTGCTTAAGAAGATAAATTTCACTTTTTAAATAAAATATTTGGCTCACCCAAAGTTGGCGTCCAAACTCCTTGAGCAATATTTGGCTTTTAGAAATATTAAAATATTTCCTCCATGTGAAAATACCCTTCAATGTCCCCCTTTTAAAGACAATATTAATTCATGATGCTAGAACAAGGAATTATAATGTTAAATTATAACATTATAATATAAAATATCTTATATCACCATGGAAATGCATCAGAAGCCAAATTCAACCATACCGTCTGAACAGACTGCCAAAGTGGAGCCAACTGATTAGGAGTCAACAAGTCAACCGCTAAAAATAGAATTTACTAAAAATAGTAAATTTATGTAATTGCTCAGAATCCCAAACTGAAACCACCAACGCCCAGCTCTCAGAAAACCCAGAAGGAATCCGCAATCCAAGTTCAACACCCAAAAGAAGACCCGCGAAAAGACTTAAAACATCCTCCGAAGAAGTTTGGAAACCCCGACTGAGGCCGCTTAGCCCACGAAGCTTCCGTAAATAGGCTAAACTAAAATGAAGAGCGTGAGGGCTAAATTGGGGACATTACACTCTGAACTATCATCCCAATCAACAAGTTTTACTGGAACAATAAAAACAGACGGATTCTGTCCAAGGAAAGATTCACCATCACAAATTGGCATGAAACCCATGTGGCATAACAATTCATTATAACAAAGAAAAGCGCATGAACGCATGTAGCCGTAATGAGCAATATTGAGTGGCGTAAAGGTGTACAATGTAACATCTATTCATCTCGCAAAAGTTATGCCATCGAGCAAAGCTCTTATTTATAGACATCGAAAGGTGTAGGGAACCCTAAAATCACCTTGAGTCAACTACAGTCTTGCAATGCATGCAAGATTTATTACTAAACCCTAATAAAGTAAACTATACAGTTAACTGCAAAGCTACCATCAGTTAACCGATACATCTAACCTAAATGGACAATGTGCAAGCATGCACGTCCTTATTTAAAGCAAAGTTAACTGGATACTACCTTCAGTTAACTGGAAACCCTAACCCTAACTCCTGTGAAAATAATTCCAAGGAAGAGAAAAGCATGTGTGAAGTCAGCAAGTGAACTCAAGACTGAAAGTCGAGTTAACTGCTGCTCATGACTCAACCCTCGAAACTAACTGCAGGTTCCAACTGGCAGATCACTCCATATAATCTCGGTCTAACACTTCGACCAAGAAATCGTCAATCTCTTTGTCTTCTGGCACTTTGATGCTATCCAAAACCGCAATCTGTTTCTTCAGTTCTGTGCCACTTTCCTTGACTGTATGCATGCCTTCTCTAACATCTTCAGTCGCCTTTCTGAAACTAGCTGAAATAACTGAAATATTCTCTAATTTAGCCGCCATAGGATCTCCCTCAAGGTTATCACGAATCAGTTTGTCGAATTCAGCTTGTACTTTGTCCAATTCAATATACGTGCCATCCTCAAGAAGATAATGACACGGAATCTGAACAACAAAACCACTGACAAGTGCAAGTGCTCCAACCACATCATCTTTCAATGAAAACAACTTGGTAGAGATCTTTTCACATTTCTCCATTTTGAAAAGGTGCTGCTCTCTCCAAGTAAAAACTTTTTCTTGATCTTCATTAACCTCCAAGGCATCATATGTAACAGACAACTGGGACACAAGAACTCGATCCTTGGCTAAACTCTGCGACTGAAACCTCGAGCAACTGAATACCTTGACGAAGTTTATGTGCATCACTCCTCAATTGATACAAATCCGCAAGAAGATGTTGACCTATAGCAACTAAGCTTTCAATCCAGTTATCCAAAAGTCTGCCATGACTGACTAACTGATCCAGTTTTCGTTGTTCTGCAGGTGTATTCTGAGGAACAACAGGCACTCTACTTGAATTTCTGTGAACAAGATCAGAGATATACTGACGAAGTTGACTGTTTTAAGCCTTAAGCAATGCCTTATCCTCTCCATCCTTCGTGATGCGTTCTTCAAGATTATTGGTGACAATCTTGAGAAGAGTCACGTCTGTCTCTCGAGTGATCCTGCCAAGATTTTCCTTAGTAAAAGTAAAGTCACCAACTTCGACTTCATCTAGGCTCTTACCCTCTGGAGGAATAGCAACTTCTATAACAATCTCTGATTCTGGAGTCTTCTCAATATGCACCTGTTTCTTGATTTTCTTGTTCAACCTTCTCGAGCAAGGTTTCCACCGAACTCGATAAATTGCTATATGAAGGTTCTCGCCTCTGTCTCCCCAAAGACCTCTCGAGCCAACAAGACTGAACAATATCATCAATTCGAGGAGAGACTGTCCCTGATGTATCCACCTGTGGCAGTTCAGTTGTCTCTGATCCAACTCGAATTGGTATCTCAAGCTCCGAATCTATGTCAATAGGTTGCATATGCGGCGAACTAGGAGGTGAAATGTGAGGTTCAAATTCTCGAATGACCCGGCTCTACCGCAATCTCAGCACATTCTCAACTTGCTTTCCCTCTACCGCAAGTAGCTCTTTCCCATGCTTCCACCGAAGCCTAACTCCCTTCGTGAGGTAATACAATAGTCTTTGACCCCAGGTCTAACTCAGAAGTAGAAGGTACGAAGAAAACTTCTCTGGTGGCTCTGTCAAAAGAACTGACTTTCGCTTCTGTTTACTCTCCAAGAACTGCTTGCTGGTCTTGATAACCGATCTAGAAACTTCCTCAATAGAAGTATTCTCCTTAGCATATCAATCCGGTGAACGAAGTGGCTGTCGAGCAATTTGATCTCTGACATATGAATTGAGAAGAACTTCTCCATCATCATCTAATAGACCATCAACATCCTCTGATAGGTAATCAGAGAGCTAAGTGATAGTAAGTCTACAATAGTGACGATGACGAACCTCGAATTTATCTTCACAATTAGCCCAGAAATCTTCAAGTGCTGGCTTATGTGCAATCCCTCGCTCTAACCTGGTTGCATAATGACCCAAAGGATCATAAGAACGCCTCTCAATATGAGTTTTAAGCTTGAATCTTTCTATCTCGGTTGACATAAGCTTGGCATCTGTTGCCGCACTACATGTGAAAATCCCTAATGCAAATGGAAAAGTAGACACCGTCTTATGACGATTGCGAAGAAAGAAATGAACATGTTGCATCTGCCTGATAAACTCCATGAAGATGATCTTGTCTGAAGGATACCTCGGCAACATCAAAGGCTCTCCAACATATCCATAAACCCGGATGTATGTGAACATAGGGAATTGGATAAACCAATCCGCCCAAGTCTCCACTGCTGATTTTGCCTCGGTAGAAATACGAATGTGCATTTCATTGTCAAGATCTCTAACTGTCCTCATAGAAAAATGATCATTCACTGCTCGGAAATCTTGTTCAAACTTAGAAAACTCCAACTGAGGATAATACTCATGAACACGTTGAACACCGAGAGTGCCATTAGTTTTTAGATGCCTGTAGCTGCCTTGGAATGCAACTAAGTAGACCAAGTAAGATATCATATGAAACTCATGAAACTTGAGAAAATTAGTAATCTGCTGATGTAGGCAATCACTAATCAACATAGCCCAGTAAAAATGTTTTGTGCCATCAAGAATTCTGGAAATAAGGTAAAACATCCATGATCGGAAACTGCTAGCATCCTCTTGACCTATAACTCGATTGAGCAAAGTTATCAAAACAGCAACTTCATCCTTGAATTCACCACGACCAATCTTTTTAGGCATGTTAGTCTTCTGAACTTTCAGCCATCTCTGAGCCACCTTTCTCTGTGAACGTTCTTGATCTCCATCCCATATCTTCTCACAGGCCTCAAGAACCACAGTAAAGTTATCTGAACGCGGAGGAATAGCAAAACATTTCTCTATATCCTTCGGTTTGAGACTGTAGACAACCCTCCCATCAACTGATCTGATTTGTCGTGAAGATGAGTCATAATGCTTGATACAAGCAAGAACAAACTCAAGATCAAAAGTGGTAACAGGAATAGATGCCGCTGCCAGCAATCCGGAACGCTCAAGATTCCTCAACGAATTGCTGCTAACACCCTCCAGACTGCTCAGATTAACCACTGGATAAACATGATTCAAGTCTGTATTTGAAGTTCTGACAAAATTATGCATAAGGGCCGATTTTGTCTTATAATCAATGAGATTGAACTGCATTTTGAAAATAAAGACTTTTGATTGTAAAGTCGAATATACTTGGACAACCTTATGGAAAAACTGAAAATCTCTGGACAAGGCTAAAAATAGCCTATGGCGAGAAAAAATTTCGGAATTTTGCTGAAACGTGGGTTTTGTGCAAAATCAAATTCGAAGACAACCCAGAGAGTTTGATGCTCGAAAAAATGTGTTTCAGGCCCACATGCAAAGAAATTCTCGGAAAAAAGCACAGAGCTTCAGAAAGAAGACTACGAGGCAATTTTCTCGAAAAAATCTAAGACATGGGTTTTGCTGCAAATACTGAAGTATGCAAACCTAGATGATCAAACTCTGAAAATATGCTGAATTTCTTTGACATGCGAAGAAAGTACCTAAGATGAGAAATAGAAGAAATAAGACAAAAGATAGAAAGTTTTGTTTGCTCTGCTTCTGTAGAATTTGCCAATCTCTTTTTGGAACTTGATGAAACCTGCATGCAAAGTGAAAACAAAGTCTTGAATCTTCTTCCTCTGAACAATTTGAATCCGTTGCTATGAAGAACGCTGAATTCTGACACCTGTAGCACCTTTAAATCGCTGCTCGCTCAAGAAGAATGTATATTTCTAAGCTTGTGATGAAGAAATAATGGACGCCAAAGCTTGAATAAATAGATTTTCATCACTGAAATTCACACAAAACCATTAAACCTTCAAAATGGCGCTTAGCTTATGATTGGACCCCAATTTTAGTTAACTGAAACTAAAATGAACTAAATAAAGCACCATGCTAGGGCGTCCCTTTCAGAACTCAGTTGACAACACCATTTAAAGCATCATGCGAATTTGACTTCAGTTGACAATTCATATTAAATTTTCCATACTTCAAAATTCATTAAATTCACAACTAAGAATTAAAGCGTCCCTTTTCAGAACTTCAGTTGACAATAAGAAGTGAATTCACCATACTTCAAACTCATGCTTTAAATCTTTAAAAATTCTAAATAAGGCGTCCCTTTTGAAAACTTCAGTTAACAATCAAAAGCAAATTCGCCATACTTAACAAAGTCATGCTTTAAAAATGGCATCCCTTTTGAAACTTCAGTTGATAAAAAGTGAAGCGCCAACCTCACAATTCACTTCACAATTTCAACCAATTGCGCCATGCATGCAAACTCAAGTTGATTTTCAAGCATAAACTTCAGTTAAATGAACATGCAAACAAGTTAACTCAACATGCAAAGTTGTTAACTGGACATGCGAACTGAAAGATCACTCAACATGCCAATATATGAACTAGAGATGACAACCCAGAAATTGTTCAGTCTAACTGAAGTCAGAACTCAAGTTAAGGCGCACCAGTCAACTTCTTTCGAAAAATCAACTTTGACCTCTTAAGGCGTTTTCCAGACTTAGCCAATTTTCATGAAAATTTAGACTTAAACCTCTTTCGAGACCTCTGTTCATCCTCTAACCCTGGCTGACTGACTCCACCGATTGGTTGGCTGACAGGTGCATCGCAGAGTAGGACAAAAACTGATCAAAAGGTACCTTGAGACTGAACATCATAAAACTAACATCTGAAGGCTCAAAAATCCAAGCGCCCTTTTCAAGAACTGCTCTTTTTCTCATACTTAGCCATATTTTCTCATCGCGATCTCATACGAAGGGAAAAACAAATCCTTCATAACTTCTGATTGACCAATTTTCAAGACTGGATCACAGGTTCACTGCGGAGTTGACTTCATTCTGCATGACAGCTGCAAAGGTACATTTCTCCAGAAAACATCATCTAAGGGGTGCTTGAAAATCAAAGAGTAGCCTTTTGAAAATTTTCTCTTTTCTTCGGACTAAGCCATTGCAGGCCCGGCCAAAATAATAACACTAAAACTTCCGTACCGAAATTTCTTGAGTCATCTTACGATCGTGAATGAGGAGCAGCGGAAAATTTGAGCGTAACACAAACAAATTGGATATCGAGATCATAAAGAAGGCATTAAAGGCAGAAAGCTTAGAGCCTTTATGAAAAAGTGCTCTTTTGCTTTTTTCCTTGATATTTTGACTAATATTTGACCCTATGTTTGACCTCTGGCTCAGGCACTTCTGCAACTCAGATTCACCCACTGACGGATGCGTCGCGAAGCTTGAACAAATGTGAGATAAACATCTTGGGTGGCATTTAGTCAAAAACCTTCATTTGACACCTCAAAAAGATGGGCACCTTTCTCAAAAGCTGCTCTTTTTTTCCAGTGTTAGCCAATTTTGACTTTCCTCTCGTTTTGGGCTATATCTTCTGTAACTTGCACGAAACAAGTCCGTTTGACAGGCTTGATAGTCCATTGCGAAGCTGACGTGATGCCGGACAAATGCCTGCTGGAGGTGACAAACCCTAAAAACAGGATTTGAGCCCCTAAAAGATAGGGCGCCCTTTTGAAAATGTGCTCCCCTCTTCAGAGATAGAATATTTTGATGATTTCCCTTCAGATTTCCACTTTTCTTGAATTTCCTGAGTAACAGACTGACATGAAACTAACACCAACTCCATATTTAAAAAGCCCAAAAATGACCTTCTGATATCACTTAAACAAGATTAAGACTCAATTAAGCAAAATGCCTTAGTGAAGCAAAAATTTTGGTTTTGAGTACAACATTAGGCTCCGTCTGGTGACCATGTCGGATACTTACGGCATAGGAGATCCCTAGAATCTCAGTGTTTACATAGACCAGTGACTTATAAGTTGGGTATATGGATTCAAGACTTTCCTAATCACCTAAAACATTGAAGTTTCCTAAAAACTTAACCTAAAAATCAGCTAAAACAAGACTACTTAAATCACCTAAAACACGACAAAACACCACAGAACGGGGAAAAACAAAACGACATAACGATAAAGCATAAAAGGTATTTACAAAATATTCACAATATTACTCCTCCCCTAGAGGGTTGAAGTGCTTAAGATACTGCCCGCTATAAGGAAGCGGGAAGAGCCTTCCATCTTGATGTGAGAGAATATAAGTGTTCTCTCCTGTAGATTCATGAATCTGGAAGGGCCCTAAGCATAAGGAATCAAATTTTCCATGCATTCCTTTTGGCTCATGCCTTTCGCCCCACAAAAGAACTAGATCTCCGACTTGAAAGTCTTTGTGACAAGCCTTCTTATCAAAAATATTTTTCACTCTTTCCTGATGCTGAGTTATTTTATCAACAACCTCTGTCCTCTCTTCCTGAAGCTCCATCAGGAGCAACATCCGCTTCTGAATAGGATCATTGAAGTCTTCATCCTCCACTGCGGATGCCAGCTGTAAAGCAAACAGCTCCAAGGTAATGGGTAGAATAGCTTCTATACCATACAAAAGTATAAAAGGCGAGGTGCCAATAGCTCTTTTAGGAGTTATACGATCAGCCCAAAGAGCGTCATATAACTTAGTATGCCAAGTTCGCTGATTTGACTCAACCAACTTGCGTATAATTGTGACAATGTTCTTATTGGATGATTCAGCCTATCCATTACCCTGAGGATAATAATCTGACGAATGTGACAACATGATGCCATGATCAAAACAAAAACTCAAAATCTCCTTTGACGAGAAGCAAGTTGCATTATCAGTCACAATTTTCTGAGGAACTCCGAAGCGAGAAATGATATTCTCCTTGAGAAAGCTGCAAACCACTTCGGACGTAGCTCGTTTAGTAGGAATTGCCTCAACCCATTTTGTAAAATAATCTGTTGCTGTAAGGACAAAAACATGCCCCTTACTGGAAACTGGATTGACAGGTCCTACAAAATCAATACCCCATTGCTGAAATGGAGCATCAATGACAACTGGCCTGAGTGGAAAGGATGCCAATTTCACTTTACCAGCAAACTGCTGACATAACTGACATTTGTACACCCAATCATATGCATCACGGAACATAGTTGGCCAATGAAACTGTGCTCGTAGAATCTTGAATGCAGTGACCCTTGACGAAAAGTGTCCTCTGCATGCTTGATTATGAAAAGCTTCTAACAATCTTCGTTGTTGATCCTTTCCGACACATAATAGAAAAGTTCCGTCAAGGCCGCGCTTGTACAGAACGTTGTTAACAAGCACAAAATTCTGTGCTTTCAATTTCAGTGCTCTTTTCTGCTATTTGTCCACGTGATGTGAGCATTCTCCATATGTTGAGTAATACCATAAAGGTGTGTACCATTCTTCTACAGAATTAACAAGTAGGACCAAAGGAAGGTCCTCTTCAACTTCTTGTTCTGAAGCATTTCCACCATTGCTCTTGAATTTGTGATCTCCATCTTCTGCCAATAACCGACAAAGACCTTGCCCGCGGACAAGCTTGGTTGGTTTGATCTCTAGATCATATTCCTGAACTCTCGCGATCCAATTCCCTCTTTTTGTGCCCATCTCCTGTTGAGTAAGCATGCTTTTGACCGCTGGATCGGTAACATACACCATTGTATGAGAATTCAAAAGATAAAACCTAAAATTCTTGACAGCTTTGACAACAGCATAAGCATTCTTCTCAATATGGGAATAACGCATCTCAGAATCTTTAAAATTAGCGCTCATAAAAGCGATAGGAGATTCTCCCTCCTCACTGAGCTTCTGTTTCAAAATGGCAGACAGTGAATGTTCTGATGCATAACAATAAAGAATAAAATCCTTCTGAAAATCAGGTCGAACTAACACTGGTGCATTAGCAATAGCTTCTTTGATTTTAATAAAGGCCTGTTTGCCTTCATTCGTCCACACAAAAGTAGACGTCTTCTTCATCATTGCTGAAATCTCCTTCGTCAACTCTGAGAAATCAGGTACGAACCTTCGGATAAAGTTAACTTTACCGAAAAAGGAGTGCACCTGCGTTTTGCTTGTAGGGAGAGATAGGTTTCTGATTGAATCCACCCGATTCGGATCTATTCTGGTAACTTCTTTGGAAACGATATGACCAAGTAACTTGCCCTCCGTCACCGCAAAGATTGTCTTCTTCAGATTCAAAGATATTTTATGATACCTACATCTCTCGAACACTTTCACAAGGTGTGAAAAGTGATCACTCCGTTTATCTGAAAAAACGGTTAAGTCATCAAGATAGACGACTATGATCTTATTCCTAAGATCCCCAAACACTAAATCCATGGCTCTCTGAAAAGTAGCACCGGCATTGATAAGGCCGAAAGGCATCCTTTCATAAGCAAACGTTCCCCACGGCGTGGTGAAAGCTGTCTTGATCTGATCCTCCTCAGCCACTGCAATCTGATTATAGCCAGAAAAACCATCAAGAAGTGATAGCATCTCTGATTCGGTAACTGTCTGCAATGTATGCTCCATGATAGGTAAGGGATAATTGTCCTTTAAGGATGATTGATTCAAGTTCCTGAAATCAACACAAATTCTAATTTCTCCATTCTTCTTGCACACAGGAATGATATTTGACACCCAAATGGAGTGATGAATAGGAAAAATTATTCTCGAGTCCACCATCTTCTGAATCTCCGCGTAGATATTATCTTGAATTCGCGGATTATAATGTCTTTGTTTCTGCCTGAAAGGCTTAACATCAGACTTCAGCGGAATTGTGTGAGACAATTCAATGGGTGTGAAGACCTTTAAATCTTAATATGACCAGGCAAAAACATCCTTGTACTGCTTGAACAAGGCGATAAACCTCTCAGTTTCCTCAGGAGTGCAACATTTGCCCAAATTCACAAGCCGAGGCTTGTCTTCAGTACCTATGTTGACTTCACTATATTCTGATGAAGTATTCACCCCTGACCTTTTCTGATCTTGGATGTAACGATCATGCCTGTCAAAAATATCCTCTAAGGATACAAAACCTTTAGGAATCTGATTTCCTTTCAACTGTATGATCCCAGATTCTATAACCTCAGATTCTTCAGCAATTGACTCTCTGTAAGGAGTTGAACTCCCTTCAAAGAACAATTCTTTGTAGTTATCTCCCATGACGAGAAATTCTTCAATATCTTCATCGTCACTGAAGACTTGCCAGTTGTCTGAATTATCAGGAACAACTGGTTTGTAGATTAGCTCAATAGCAAATGAGTTCTAACAAAAGTCAGAGTTAGGCATAAAAAGAGCAGCTGAAACTGCAAGAGCATCAGCTTTGCTATTGTTCATTCTTGAAATATATTTGATGTTGAATGCATCAAACCAGTTGATTGCATTCCATACCCTCTACCTGTAGTTTTGGAGACGATTCTTTCTTACATGAAATTGCTCTCTGACCTGCTTAACGATCAGCTATGCATCTCCTTCAACTTGAAGCAACTTGATTCCCATATCCTTTGCGTTTTTGAGACCTAACAAAAGCGCCTCATATTCAGCAGTATTATTAGTGCAATCGAATTGCAACCTATATGCAAAAGGATATAAATGTCCTTCAGGAGAGAATATCACCACTCCCGCTCCAGAGCTTGAAGTCGAACAACTGCCATCAAACTGCATCATCCACATCTTAGATTCTTCATTTGACAATTCAGTGGAAAGAGCAAAATTCTAACAATCTTGTGTCACTTCGGACACCATAGCATATGTGCCTGGACCCGTGTCTTGATACAACACTTGAGCATGTGGGTCCTGGGACTTCACCACTGTGAACTTTGATTTTGTTTCAGGTTCCAGCTTAAAAGTACCTTTCTTTAATGGGATTGTCGCGAACGACCAATCCATCTGTATTTCTCCTCCAAGATCCTTGCAAAAACTTCTACTAAGTAACATCTGGTAGCTAGTAGGAATATCAGCTACTAGGATGGTCATCATGATCTTTTTCTTTGGACACGACGCTAGCCTTACTTGCGCATCTTTGAGTTGACCAACTAACGGCACCGGTATGGACTCAAGTGAATAACACTTTTCCTGAGTCGGGATGCATGAAAGTCCCAACGTGTTCATAATCTGTAAGGGCATAACGTTGTCCGAAGCTCCACTGTCAATTATGCAATTGCTCAGCTTGAAACCTCCTATATATAAAGATATATAAAATGGCCTGGGCTTCTCCTCTGCAGGAACTGAGGATTGTAATAATGTCGGCTGAACGACATTCTTCTTTTTAAGAACATTCAAGATTCTATCCAGCTGCTCTGGATGATGTTGTAAATACTCCAGTTGAGATATCTGTACCTTTGTCTTCATCATGGAAGACACGATGTCAAAGCTTGTTGAAGACGTATCTAAAGCTGTTGGCAAGATATTTTCTTGTGAAGGTTTATGATTAGAAGTAGAAGCTACTTCCTTTGCTTTTGTATTCAAATTCCGGTTTTCCTCTTCCTTTTTTTGTGCCTTGAAATGCTGAGCACGTGTGAACACGGATATTTTCGTGATTCACTGCGAGAGAAAAATGACGGGATTCTTCTTCTTCATTAACAGGTTCTCGATCAAAGTATCCCGTTGCGGAGTCGCCATCAAACTCGTCTGTTTGTGAAGAGACGACGTTTGAACTGGAAGGTATGAAGTCTGAACTAGGAGCAGAATCAGCAAATCGCATGAGCTGATTCATTCTTTGATTTTTCGGACAAGTAGCCCTGGTATGCTCTGCTGAATCATGGAATGTGCAAAAGACTGTAGCCTTCTCAGCTTCATTATTTTGTCTCGGTTGTCCTAGCGGAAACTTAGACTTGAAATTATTGTATAGCTGAAAATTATTCCTCCTCGG
>VDFB02336803.1:0-26700 GCA_007258455.2 Sequoia sempervirens | reverse complement strand
AGAAGCAAAAACACACACTAGAGGAGTTGTTAGAGCCAACGCCAAGGAGACTGAATCACACACATCAGAATCACGCACAACAGATGCAACACACACATCCGAAGTCGACGCACAACAGAGCAAATCAACACCCGACGGGAACAAGAATCCACAAGAATGATCAAAACGACTCTTCACGAAATAGGAGCGATCACTCAAGAGGACTCTTCATGCGAACACCAAACAAGAAGAGCCACATGAGCACAAGAAGAGCAAATCGACGCCAACGGAAAAGGTCACTTGAACACAACATGGCAATAAGATCCCGTCCAAGCCAGAAGCAAACATGAGCATAGACGAACGACCAGATAGAGATGATTTTGAATACGTGATTCAAATGCAGAGAACCGAGAATACCAAAACGCTTGTTAGGAGCTCTCAAGACATAGAGAACACACGCTGAAAATAATCGATTACACGGCTCTAGGAAATCACAGATAATGAAAAAAATTGCTTGATCGATCGAATGATTATACTAGCCCAGATACCATATCACAATATGCAAAGGAGTGATTTCAAAATAATCAAATGAATTAATCATAGGCAGAGAATGTACATATAGTTTACAAAAGGACAGTTTCAACAGTCATGGAGACATGATTGGAAACGTAGCTGAAGTCTAGAATAGAAAGAACGGACAGAGAGCTAATTTACAGGACATTACAGAATTACGTGCATAACATATGCAATACCAGCGAGTTAAACATTATATAAAATAATTACTAAAAGTCAAAATGTGATTTTAATAAATACAGAGGCAAGATATTGCCAAGATTTTCATCATGCACAGCTAGGTTCACTACTCTTCCATCGCTAGTCAATTCAAACAGAGACTTTCAACTCCTTAATGCATTTTCAAAAACAACTTGCATTTAGAGGATTCTGATATAGCCAATATGTCCAGGCAATCTATCTTCTCTAAATATTATAACTTAACATCTCCTTGTTACTCATCTCTTTTCATGCTCCTAACCTGGGAAAGAAGAATCTCATCATTTGCTGACATATCTCGCATGAACACTTGACTAACATTAACACATAACTATATTAACCTCAATAATATACTAAGGTTCCTTTTGGAGCAGTTACAAAACTGTCTACAGAAATTTGGTAAAGAGGATAACCATCATCACTTAAACAATCAACATACACATTGCCTTTGCCAAATGATGCCAGAGACAGGAGAGCAGTTCATCCTGAGATCTAGATCTGTATCAAGATTGTTATTTATTTCAACCCTGATCTAGTGTGTGTACTAAAGATAATAAAGGAAGAACTTCCATAACAAGGGAAACAAGCAGAAATCTAAAGAGAGTACATCACCTTCTACTTTCAACATGTAAGTGACTTTACTTGCAAAGGGTCCATAATGTCCAAATATACAGCAGAGATCAACATATGAACACACTGAGCTGCATATTATTTCTAAACCTTGGATGCTAAAGTGTTTCAGATGTATGTTCAATTGTAAGCTCTCTTTTTATAGGATACAAGAAAAAAAAGAAATATATAAAAAAGCGCATGGATCTTACCTTCGGTTGAAATATGTCAAAATTCTTAAAGAAGCATTTTTTCCCAGACTGCTCTAGCTTTGCTTTCATCAACCTTGAGAAATCATTTGCCCCACAACAGAAATCCACAATCTACAAATGGTGTAAAATATTACCTGTTAGTCTCAACAAAACACAATTTGTATCGTACAACCAAAATAACTGCAGTCATCCTTGCACTTGTTCAGTTAGACAAAATGTAATGTGCCACTTTGAAATTAAGAAGAATAATCATTGAATGTAAAAATATGGCTTCAATTGCCTCAACCAATGAGAAAAGAAACAATTCATTTTTAATGTAAACTGTTAAAAAAATATGCAAGCTCACAGATATATATATATATATATATATTAAGAATTAATCTTAAACAATAATTAATAACTTTTAACTGGTAAATAAGTGCAATCAATAATCATTAATTAATAGAAAAGTGAAATCAATATTTTCATTCAGAACTAATAATATATAATAATAACTTAAAGACAAATAAATAAGAACATGAAACATAAATGCCTAAAATACATCTCTTGCAATTTCAATATAATTTGATCCTAACAACACAGAGTCCAAAGAACCTAAAATTGGAGAGGGATGTGCAGGAACAAAGAAAGCAATATATCAATGAATCTGCATCAGATGTTAAAATATAGGGCAGGAACAGGAGAAACTTGGGCTTAAAAATGTGGTGGAGCAGGATGTGGAAATATCGGGACTTCATGTTAAGAACAGGCCAACTCTTACAACATGTAATATATCTACTTCATAAGAATCTTCTTAGAATCGTGTCTGGTCTCAGGAACTCACAGCAATGATAGCCTTGAAGATCTGGTTTGAGAGGGCGTGGTAGCAAAATCCTTGGAGGATGTCATGTTAAGCCTTATTAGATAGTCTGGTTTGTTTTTCTTTGAAATGATGAAATGGAAGACTACAGAAAATAACAGAGGCCTTAATTGATAAGTGAGAGATATTTTCCACAGCATGTCAAATTGTGATATTGCTATCAGGATTCAACCATGTAGTTACTCTTATTTCATGAGTAGAGGCCTCAAATTTTAATTATTCAACTACTATTTTTGGGAGTGTGTTACATTCCCATAAAATCCTATGGTAGCATTTGTAGCACAGTACTTTGGTGGTTATAACTTATTCTAATACCGTACAATGAAGATGGCCTTTAAAGTGCTTGAGGGCCTATAACCTTGAAGTGCTTGATGGATGATATTATAAGATTTAAAAAAATTTGATTGTTTTTCTTCGTAATGTTGAAAGATAAGAGTACTCTCTAGCCTACAACAGAGGCCTTAATACTTAAATTATTATTTTGGTAATGTGCTGGCTTTCCACAAAAACCTATGGTAGCATTTGTAGCATAGTAATCTAGTTCTGCTTTTTTAATTTGTAGCTGCCTCAACTAGCAAATTGCTTATTAAAAGACTTCTGTTTTTGGTAGTGTGTTACATTCCCATAAAATCCTATGGTAGCATTTGTAGCATAGTACTTTGGTGGTTATAACTTATTCTAATACCGTACAATGAAGATGGCCTTTAAAGCGCTTGAGGGCCTATAACCTTGAAGTGCTTGATGGATGATATTATGATATTTAAAAAAATTTGATTGTTTTTCTTCGTAATGTTGAAAGATAAGACTACTCTCTAGCCTACAACAGAGGCCTTAATACTTAAATTATTATTTTGGTAATGTGCTGGCTTTCCACAAAAACCTATGGTAGCATTTGTAGCATAGTAATCTAGTTCTGCTTTTTTAATTTGTAGCTGCCTCAACTAGCAAATTGCTTATTAAAAGACTTCTGGTTATTCATGAAATCTACTTCCAAAACCAATTGGTGCCATGAAATTCCCAGCAGTTTGCTTTATCAAACCAAAAATATAGATTAAAAATCAAAAACAAAGTTTGAAAAATATGTTTCTAATATGTAACCAGTGTTCTGCAGAGTTTCAGAACAAGCACAGGGAAGCAATTTGCGGACCGGGGGGGGGGGGAGGAACTATGGACACAAACTTTGCGACAGCAAGGGGGAGGTGGTGCAAGATATAATATAGTATTTGGAAAATTGGTTATAAAAAAACTGTAAACTAATAAACACAATGCATTGAAAATGTTGAATTTCAATATATTATTATATTCGATATGATGATTATATCACAGTACAATGGGCCAATGCCTCAATGGTCTAATCATCCCTTCAAATGCCATATCAAACTCCTCAATGCTAGAACTATTGGACCCAAACCCATCTAGCTGAATCTCCTCCAACTGGATACCAATCAACCTTGTTTGTGCCTAATCCTCATCAATCCGTGCCAGTTACTCTGGTTCTACATCTCACTATGTTGTTGGGATCTCCTTGTATGTAAGTGCAATACAGTCCATTATACACAACACACTACATATAGCTGCAAGCTTCTCCATTCTCCTAGAGGTAAGCATGTTCCTCTATATAGAGGGAATAAAGTTGTATATAGATCAATTCCCCTCAACAGCAAGGGAACTAGAAATTTGAGACAAGAGGCAAATGACTAGCATGATCGTCAATGAATAAGGCATGTGCATAGACTATCATAGTATTGGGTAATCCTGCACCATAGCATTTGATCATCTTGCACCGTAATCTCCTTATCCAATTTTGTCTCTTTTGGATTTCCCTTCAAGTGTGGAAAATTTAGTCCACTCATAACGAATATTATCAACCTCCTCTGCATTGTACACCTTTGGAATCACCTTCATGAACCCTCTCATCACCTCAACACCTATTGTATGAGCAACTTTACTAGTCCTTTGCAAGTACCACTTCAAGTTCAATACATATGCAGCCATGTGTAGGGGCGTGTTGAGCTTCTCCCACTTTTCATCACACAACAAGTTGAATGTGCTTATTATGGAACTCCTAGGTGTAATCTTGCTTTTGTATAATGACCTTCATTTGGCCAAGCATGATATCAATGCACTCATACACCACCATATGGCTTGGAGCATTAGAGTCCTTATACTTGATCACCATAAAAACTATATATATGATCGAGACATGGTATTTGGCATCAACCCAATAAGTGTCACTCTTCACTCTCTTCCCCTACTCTACCTTGGACTTGGTCCAACAATTTCACTTGTGTGTCATAACCATTGCAACTCAATCATCCTCTCCAAGTGAACGAAGCATGAGGCATATCTGCTCTCAACATGTTTGACAATCTCTTTCTAGGAGAAGGTCCAAAATTGTGCATGCAATGGGTAGTCATTGCAAATAAACATCTCTCGCATCGAGTGCTAAATGATGTTTTATCTAGTCAATTTTCCCATTACTTTGAGTGCATTGTTCATGACATGCCTGGAACAAGGGGTCCAATATATATGTGTATGCAACTTTCACCAACTTCTTTGGTGTCTTGCACTCATCACACTCTCAAGGACAACATCCCCAATAGCATCTCTAAGGAAGTTAAACTAAAAACTCTACATCCTTCCAATGCCACAAACAAGCACTCAATAGGCCTAAGGATGTAAAGGCCCTTTGTACATGTCACCAAGATACATAGTATTGTCTCCTGCTTTAGTGTGGTGAAAGCACTTTAGTAAGTCGCAAGTTATAGACATGGCAATCCATCCTACAATAAGTCCTTTGAGTTCTCCTTTTACTAGAGAAGTTAGGCCAAAGTGAGTTCCTACAGCCCTAAATGTTAAGTGCTTCCCATTTAAGTTTCCCTTCCAAGTTGTTAGATGAATTTGCCAAGGGTCCCCTTGATAAGAAGGCCCCTTAAAGGAATTATACTACCAAGTTTCAAAAAAAAAAATCTAGCAACTTAGGGGGCACTTGGCTATTGAAATGCCATTCTTGTGCCCTTGAAACAAAGGTAACGAGTTTATGATATTTTGACATTAAAACAAAAGTCAAAGATGCAAAGGTTATATAGTGGTTGTGATGAGCATAATACAATGACATTGAAGGCTCTTCGCACCTCCCAACAACTACAACTTATCTTTTTTCATTCAATGTATTAGAGCCTAAGGGGAATGTAGGGTGACAAGTTCAATTCACAACATGGTGGCTTGAATGTTTAATGTACAAATGAGAGATGGGATAAACAATGCCATTTACAAATTCATCATGAATACATAAAATACCGTAAGAGGAGGCCACCTTTAGCCAAGTCATTCATCAACATTTTCAAAACATGAAGACAAGGAAGCAACAAGAAAGTCTCTTGTGGTAAGAATAAAATACATGGTCATGGTGTAGATTGGGTCATATTCCTCCACTCACTTTATAAAAAACAAGAAATAAAGCACTAAAAACAAGAGCTACCAAGAGATGAGGCACAACTACACATAGCTGCAATTATAGAGATAGAACCCCATCAAGATACCCAAGTTTTTTTGGCAAGTATGCTAAACGAAGTGAGGAAATTCTCTTATCAATCAAATGTGTTCCATTCCTTCATGAACCGAAAATCATTTCATTTAGCCTCAACAATGTTCAAAATAATACGATGGGAAAGCAATCAACATGCATGTCACCAATTGGAAACTTGCAAATGTTGCTTTGAACATAGACTTTTAATTTAAACCTTCACCAATTAGCATGTGTGATGTCAAACACCTAGAGTGTGTTGTTATTTATGGAATATTGGCATCTAAATAGCAAGTTTGCCATTGAATGTCAACCAAAGCATATAAAGAAATCAAATAACCTGTAAAATAGACTTTGGAGATTATTCCCATTGTTATTTATTTTCAAAACCTTTGCTAGATATCACTTTGTTCAACCCTCATTCAATTCAATGAAGGAAAACAGAAAATTAAATGTGAGAAGACTAGAAAGTAAACATGTTACTTCTTCATGAATTGGTGCCAATCCAAAAAAAAACAACAATATAGAACCAAAATACGACTATAGCTTGGCTCATAACCAAACTTTCCACACTTTCACTTCCGTGAGAGCACTTGACAATTGTTTTGATCTTATGTAACCAGGGGATTAGTTTAGATTTCAAAAACAGAAGCTTGCACCTCACTCTCCTCAGAGTTCTTAAGACTAGGGTTACCTAGAAACATGTGCCCACATTCTACATCCCTAACACATGTGATATTGATAGAAATCCAATTAGCAATTTGGCAGACAACACACCAAATCACTAAATCTAATCTGTAAAAACATGAGTCAATACCAAAAGAAAACAGCAATATTACAATACAAACAAAGCTTCGCTAATATGAAAAAGGCATGTACAATAGTTGCAATCTCTACAAAGCGATGTCTTGCTATAAACATGTGTTGTCGTTGCCTGCTCCAAAAGATATTTGCCTCGAATCCTCTTTTATTCATGTAATTTAAGAGAAATACAATGGAAAAACCCCAAAAGGAACCTACAATACAAATTTGTGAGACCAATTATATTATGAAACTTTGTGAGGGTACACAATGCAAAGCAAACTCAAAGTTTATGAATCTTCTCTGCATTTGTATGCATTCCACCCACATTGGCATAGACCAAGTAAGTATTCCTTTATATGCCAAACACACATTTTTTCAAGCTGGCATATATTTTGGATTGACACAAAATATCTTAACTTGTCGAATATGCTCCAGATGCTCCCACACTTTGCTGAAAATGAGCATGTCTTCTAAGTAGACAGCCAATGAGATTGTGAAGGGGCAGAGAAAATTGTTCATTATTCTCATGAGCGTTGTGAGTGCATTGCCCAAACTAAATGAACATCACAAACAACCACCAAAATAATTCTTTCTTTGTATCAAAAACTTAACAACTTGTCTTCCACACATTTGTCAACCCAATTGGAACCTAGTGTTAGCACAAGCTGATATAAATATAGGTGGGGTATTTAACATCTTTGAGGTTATCCAACATATCGCTGCTGGTAAAAGAAATTGGGCATGCCTATTATTCATAATGATTTTTTCAAGTGCATTGCTGCCAATGCAATGTCACCACATCCAACCCTCTTTTCATTGCAACACAATTGAGCATATGCAATGTGACATTCTTAGTCCAATGTGACCTCTCAATACCAGTATCTTGAACAAACACAGAATAAGTGAGCTGATTTGGCAAAAGCTTGTTGGGGATCAAGTCCATCAAGTGACTTACTTGAGAGTGCAATGAAATTCATGGGTGTTGTGAAGAGGTCCTACTCTTCTAATGTTCAATTTGCACATCTTTGCCACACTAGCAGTTTGCAAGGGTCTAAGCAATCATAGTAATCTTCTTTCCTTTTTAGCGTATACTCATTAGAAACATAAATTTTTCTTACTAAACACGTGGCATTTTGAAACATTTCTTGCTAACCATATAGATTTTGGTAACTTTACCCAAAAAGAGTACATCACAAACTGCCAACAGTGCCAGGCCATCCCAAAACAGCTTGTGTATTTGTGTATGGGAGGATGAACTATTGACTAACACAAATGCTACTTCCTTGATTCAAACAACTTTCTATGGTAAAGAATGAGGTTTCATGCTAACATAAACTTTCCTTCTTAGGGCCTATTCATTAGAAAGATGCACTGTTGACTAACACTCATACCACTTCCTTGACTTGATCAGATTTCTATGGTAAATATTGAGGTTAATTTAACACATTCACCCTTCTAACAAAATTTTCATGAATCAAATTCATCTAATTGTTATTTTTCATACTAAGTGTAGAGTCGCCCCCTTCTCACACACCTATGAGCAGAAGAGGTGCTCCATCTACCCTTCATTGGGGAGACAATTTTGTATGGTGATGATGGTGAGATAGAGATTTGCCTCCATAATTGTCTTAATTTTGTCCTAGATCTGCAATGTACCTGGTGTTGATGCAAATTCAGGAGTCTGTCTCTCTGCTACAATGCTTTCTAGGTAAGACACATCCCATTTGAGTGTCATCTTCCTTTGTGGATGTTATACCACTTTCAAATGCCCTGTTTTCTTTATATGTGAAATTCCTGGAAAGGAGGA
Source organism: Sequoia sempervirens (assembly GCA_007258455.2). NCBI lineage: Eukaryota > Viridiplantae > Streptophyta > Pinopsida > Cupressales > Cupressaceae > Sequoia > Sequoia sempervirens. The sequence continues at coordinate 18,133 of VDFB02336803.1, read as the reverse complement.
TTTGGTTGATGATATTGGCATTGGGATTTCTTCCGGTGCTACATCCTGTCCAATTTGATATCATCTATGTCTTTATTGGGTTGTATCATTGCTGGAAGTCATTTCCTTCTTGCCTTCACTTAAAATTTTCTTGAATCTCCATCACATACCTTTGGATTCTCAAGGGCTTCTCAAGCAACAATTTTTAACTATCACGTGTTCTTTCTTTGTTTACAATCTGGAATCATTTGAACGAAAACAAAAAAAAAAAATCTTAAGGATCACACATCTAAAAACCATGTTTCCAATTGTTTGACCTAGTTTGATGGGATATAGAAACATGGAACAAACTACATTTATAAAATCAAACAATAATTACTAGCAGACACAAGACAAAAGTTATAAGGTTAACAACTACATGAATAAGGATACAACCTTGTTATATGTGGTAGCTAGGAGATGGTCTCACCCCAATAACCAAGCTGCTTGAGAACTATGATATAAGAACAAATTCAATTTGCTAAGAAGAAATATATTCCATTCCTTCTTGAATGCAATACCATCTGATAAATTAGACTCTCAATATTAATTCCACGGGCATTCATTTTCAAAACCTATATCTAGAGATCACTGATATCAATCCTCTTTTCTCTAGTTAAAAAACAATGATGTAAAACAACAATATCCAAAATACAGGTTTTGAAAGCCTATGCATTCTTGCCAAAATTATTTTTGTAGATGATTCGGCATCAAAATCCATGATTTGAGATTTTGTTTGGCCAAACCATCATGTGTTTCTTTCTAATAATTTGGTGCCAATCCAAAAATTAGTGACAAAAAAAATAAAAACAAACATATCTTGACTCGTAACCAAACATTACTGATTACAATCATTTATTTCCACAAGAGCTCTTGAAAGTTCTTTTGGTCATTTACATAAACCACTAGATTAGTTAAAAAATCATTTTTGGCAGAACTGCCTTCATTTTCACTCCTCATATCTCCTACAACCAGGGTTACCTGGACAACAAATAAATGGTCAAATCTAATGTCATAACAGAAATGAAATCGAAGCAGCTAAGATACAAACAAAAGAGAAGCAATATTGCAATGTACACAAAAGCTTTATTAATTTGATGGAGCTATGTCTGGGACAATAATATTTGAAAGAAAATGAAAACTCACAAAAAAAATCTAAAGTCATAAAAAGAAATGAAATTGAAGCAACAATACATAAAGGAAAGAAAAGCAATTTGTAATGTAATCAAAAATCTTTATTAATCTGAGAGAGCTATGTCTGAGACAAGCAATCTTTACAAGAAATAATTCAAGCAATCTTTGGACAAAAATGAATAGTCAAAAAAAAATTAAAAATTAAATGGTTCGCCCAAGAATATGAAAAGCAATTTGTAATTGAGTGGGGTTGTGGAGCATGAACTAAGATTTTTGATGCACAAAACGGTATCAAACTCCAATAAATATAGGGGCATACTACCAATGAACAGACTTTCAGTATTTTTCAAAACTGTGTTCCATACTACCACCTCAACCAGCGATCTCAAATATGCACCTTACTTTTGGGGGGACATGGAGAACAGCAATCAACATTGCATGCAGCATCCCCGTCAAAAAATGGAATTCCCATGCCACTCAGAGACGAAAAATCCAATATGTTCCAAGCCAAAATTAGAATGGAAAATAAATTATCCTACAAAATGTCTATTAATAATCTTTTATCGCTAAAGCCTCTAGTGGATTCCATAATTCACTTCAATTGTCTAAAAGAAGCCTAGACCCTACAATGTGGTTTTAAAAAAATAAAAAAAAATCCTGTAGAATGACAAAACACAATGCAGTTGAAAATCATTTTGTTAATCTAAATACAAACTATCTACTATCCTTATATTTTATTTCAATCTATAAACATGAAATATAATGATCGGCCAATTTTAAAATAGTTATTTTAGATGTGTTACATGTAAGATAAACTATCAAGATGCATCAACACAGCATAATCCGGAAGATCTTTTATAATATTTGTTTAACTCAGTAGTCTCAGGGTTTTTGTTTCATGACTAAAACAGGAGCTCTCACAAAGGAGACCCATCTTGAAATCCCCACTTGCTTTGAACAAGCTACCACAATACCTTAAGCAGATACTCAAAATGTGTGGCATGTTGAATGTTGACATTATGAAGAGAGATTCAGGGGCCTTGTTTGTGTTCCCCCCAGTCTGGATCCCACTGATGGCCTAGATTCACCATTCAAAAAACTATGACTGCTGAAATCTCAGATCCTTCACACTAATGTCTTCAACATTTCAGAAGTCTTATAATGTTTTCTAAATTCAGGAAGAGTACACCTATGCCAAGGATCCTGATGTTCCCTAAAACTTGAGGAAGTCCCTGATGCCCATTCCAGAGTCCCTGCATCCTCTGTCCCCTGATGACTGAAATATTGCCAATATGACATAAACAAACTATATTCATCTTTATCTTCATGTTCCATGATCTTCTCTAAAATTGTAATTTTAATAAATAATTTAGGGTATTCAGCAAATATTTAGGATTATAATGTTTGAAATGTAATAATTATTGCAAATTGATATGTTAATTATTGATTTCACTGAGTTACTATAAGATTAAAAAATTGGAAAGTAATGATTTTGAACTTTGAGTTACTGAATTCTTTGTATATTTGGGGCAGGATTCCCCATGTCCCCTAAAACTCGGGTACATAAACATCCTCGATACCTAGTCCCAAACCCAGTGACAAATCCTAGTAATCATTTTATTTTCTGTTTACCATGCTTATATTGTCATCTATCAGCAATTTACATGACTTCTTTGGATTCATACATTAAAAAAACATGCTTTAGTTATAAGCTTGGTCATTATAAGATTGCAAGCATACGTTATTTTTATATCCAATAAAACCAAATAGAGGAATGACTATGGGCATCTAAGGGGTTAAAAAGGGAAGGTCATGTGCATGTACATAGAGATTAGCAAACAGAGATTTCTTTCAAATAAATGGTGCAGAAGATACAGATTACATATTCATAATAGCAAACAGGATGTATACGAAGCTCCTTACCATGTCACCACTCTGCACATACCAATGAAGTCTGTCAACCACCTGTACCAATTAGATTAAATCAATGATCCTCCATAAATATTGAAAACAATACATCAACCTTGGAAATAGAATTTAAACAACTTGATGCGCAAAAGATTTGACAAAGAAGCATGTATAATGTTGTTTTTAGTTTGCCTAATATGTTCTTTAGTGCAAACTTCAACCATATGAATTGAGACAATTGCTTCACAAGATATTGAAGCAATGAATTAAAATTTGTACTTTCTTTTCATGTGATAACCCTGTAATACAGTAATTAAAAATACAAAATGACCCACATGTTTCAAACAAACCGCACATACATTGTGTAGTAATTAGCGAAGTGTAACAACATTGTTGCAAGTATGAGTAGTTGGTGTTGTCATTGATGTCAACAAGCTTATGTTTGTGTTGTCATTAATGATGATTGAGAAGTTGTGATGATGCTTTGATTAGTTGCATTATGGTGTCATTAGTAAGTGTTATTGGTGTCAACCTCTAGTGTTGCTTTGATAAGCTTCTATGGATGTATAGAAGAGTTGCAGTTGGACTGGTGATGATGAGGAAGTGATGATGTGTCTCTGGTGCTTGGTTTCCAAGTGCTTTTGAGAGAATTTGAATAAAAAAGGAAACAGTGTGTTATAGAGGTGTTCTGGTATACAAAGTGGTGTTCTAGTTTTGCTCTGCATTTCTTTTGTGTTGAAGATCTGCTTGTGTGGTTCGGATATATTGGTTAGAGGTGTTAGAGGTTCTATATCCAAAATTTCTTGGCCTAGATCGTTGTGCAAAGAGAGTTGTGTTCACCAATGTGTGAACTATATTGCAGTGGTGTCTAAGAGAAATGGTTTTGCTCCGCATTTCTCGCATTTGGTTTCTAGTCTTGCAGTTCTGGAAGTGCGTTGATAATCATCATATCTACCTTCAATCAAAATTGTTTGTGGTTTGGTGCTTCGGAAGTCCATTTCTTGAATTATAGTGCATGGAAGGTTGTTTGAGTGTACTAGGTGTGTACATTCTTCAGCTAAAAGTTGTTGCGAAGAAATTTGTTGGATTTCAAGGTGTTTATGGAATATTCCAAATAGTGTTTGAGTGTTGTGTGTAGTCTACGAATCGTCTTTGGATCAAAGGAAGAGTGTACTTAAATGTTAATGGTGTTTACACAGGTTCACCGACCTTGGGTGTTTACACTAATTGCGGATTTGCTTCGGTGATTATGGTGATTGTGGAAGCATGGCGTGGTGTATGAATTTATTTTGGTCCAAGTTAAGGTGTGATGTGGTCCACCTTCATTCCTTTCCACCACTAAAATGTTTTGGTGCTGACCTAATTTGAATTTGCATAGTTAAGGTGCATAGCCAACCTTGGAGAATGTTTTCAAGGTTGAAGAAGGTATAAATAAGTGTTGTGTTGATGGAGGATTTGTGAGAGTGAAGTGTGAGATGCGAATTGCAAATTTGTTAAGTGCGAATTTGTGAAGAGTAGTGCGAGCCTTAATGAGTTAGACTATTGCAAGCAGTGAGCAAAAGGTGTCTACAATCTTCAAAAGGACTGTGAATGTATTGGTGATGTTGTGGTGGACTTTTTTGTTGCATTGAGATGGAATTCTCATTGTAACATCCTTCTTTCTTCTTATTTGTAATCTGACAATGAGCCCTTCTTTCTTCTAAGCAATGAGCCCTGCAATAGTGAGCCTATTGCATTCGGTGTTGCAATTTCTTTATATTGGGAGCTAATCCTCATCATGGTTTTTCCCTTCTTGAGTTTTCCACGTAAATCTGGTGTTCTATTGTGCATGGTGTTGATGTGTTTCAGTTTTTGTTATTTGCTTTCATGCTTATTCAGTATAACAAATTAAGGGTTAATTAATTTGAATGTTTATAAGGGCTTTGAAGTTTCAATGTACAACTAATTCACCCCAACCACCCCTTCACCACCCCCCCCTCCACCCCTCCCTCCGCACTACCCAATTGTCTTGTGCATTCAACAAACACAATATATAAGGAAAAAATTGTTATCTTGTAAACAAATTTAGTGAATTGTAACAACACAAAGATCTAATTTTTGGAGGCTTTTCCTACAACTTTGGTTTTAAGATTATCTAGTCAAGAAAGATTGTTATCTGTTTAGTCAGTTGATATTTAGACCAGATACAGAGACCTCATAAGTGAAATCTGAGATGGATTACCATGTCTGACTCTGTCTCCATGATAAACAGAATTCTGTAAATGGAGAATTTTAAAAATCGTCAACAATGATTCTGTGAAGCTTGTAGAGTAAGAGCATTGTCCCAGATTTTGTCCATGATGTCTGGTAAGGTCTGGATGATTGTAAAAGTGAAAACCCTTTTTCATTACAACCTTTCCTTTAGCCAGGCATCCCCAGCCATGGGCAAATATTTATAACAACAATTAGTGTCACAAAAACTGGTGTATTTTCATGAGTCACTTGATAATCATTGGAGTGTAATGTCTTGTTTCAAAATAAGACAATTTACATTTTGAGAAATTTGCTCAGCAATCCGAAACATGTCATGTTCAGATTTATAAAACATTTGCCCAAGACAAGAAGGTAATTCACTAATACATAAACAAGCCACAAGGAAGGTAATTAAAGGAGATTAAAAAATGGTGCCTAAACTAAAATATCAGCTATTGGGTTTAAAAAATGATTAACTTAAAATTAAAATTATAGTTTATCAAAAGTCAAAGGGTGTACCAAGGGTTGTCTCATGAAGCAATAAGATATACAAGGGAGATAAGGAGATCAATCAATTGGGAATAAATATTATTTGACATTGCAAGTATATATTACAGCCAAAGAGGATGAAAACCCTCCAAGGAAAACTAAGAGATTTACGGATGAAACCCTTAACTTCTCTTAACAAGTTAGTAGACAAAAACGGAAAACCCCTAACTTGGGTAGACATTAGAGACATCCATAACTGCAAGTTTGAAGGAAGATTATAGCAGACAAACCAAGATAAGGTCCATTCTCAAGCTGAATATTATAAATACATTCATAATTTTATATAATGTAATATTTATAAATAATATACAATTATTATTTTGAGTTAGAATATTAAATGGTCTTTTTTTAATGTTATAAAAAACTGCTTTTCTGCAGGGGATGCCTGGCTGTCCCCAAGACAGCCAAGGGACATCTGAGAAAACCCCTACCACCCTTGGGATGGCAACGCGTCCCATATGTGTTTCCTGCCATCCCCAATTTTGGGGATGCATTCAGGACGTTTCCCCATTTTCTCAGATCAGGGGGGCAGCCAGAGACCTCCCCTAATGTCTTGCGTCCCCAAAACACCTTAGGGGAAGGGGACGGGGTTTGAGGGCTGGGGACACATCCCCATGTAATACAGATATTATTTAATTTTGTTAATGAAAATTACCTTGGGAAATTATTAAAGAGGATTAAAAATGGGTAAATGTCATAAAAACATTCCTTTGGGGATATTAGAATGGTATCAAAGTTGGATCTTGCTAGCGTGTGACAGAAAAGCCAACAATTAAATGCAGATTATGTTTCACCTTTGATGTTGAATGTTACAGTTTGGGATATTAGTGAAGATTTCAGCAGTTGTATGATGATTGAAGAATTTCAGGGTTTATTAATTTATTCAATAAGTAATTAAGAGGTTTGAATAGCTGGAAGAATCCAATATTTTGAGCTGTGGCAGCCATTGGTTGAAACTTGCTAGTGAATAACATAAGACACCAAAGGCAGCAATAACATTGGGAAACAGTTTTTCACAAAGCATGATGATTGGTCTTCCTTTGAATAATCACCATGCAATTGAAGGGTGGGAAAGTGAGTTGATAAAGCTAGGGCGTTGCCATGTTGCCAGGAAAAACTAAGAATTGTCTCATTAGGAATTATTGATATTAGAGATGGATGTTGATTAAGAGAAGAAGATTAATACAATGATAGACATGTTGGGTCAAATGCTACACATAATGCAGAATGATATGAATTCTTCCAAAAGGCAGAATAGTAAGGCAAGCACCTCATGAGCCAATAACAATAATTAGAACAATCACAATCACACCAATGACAATAATGCAGATTATAGAAATCTTCCTACAGAGATCCAAAAAAAGCAATGTTTTTCATTAATTTCATGAATATGAAGAGAACCAAGAATGGATCAAGACCTGAGGATAGACCTCACAAGGATTTCCAAATTTTCAGTATAGAATTGGTGTAGCAGAAGAAAAAGAACATTTAGAACTAGAACACCAAGAATTCATCATAAGGGTTACAACACTAGTGCAATCAGTGCCCTGGAGCCAAGCCATGAGTACAAGAAGCAATGACATCAGAAAAAGAGTCTGGGAAATCTGATGAAGAATCAAAATATAAGGTGGAGTATGAGGAAGTAAACAGATGAAGCCACAACCTGAAGAAAAGGTTTTAGCACTTACTAATGCTAGTTTTGTGTTTTCTGAAATTGATAGATCAACAACTAATGATTAGCAATTTGAGAATGGTAACATCAAGTGAGGAATTAAAATAATGGATTTAGAAGACCACTGTTAAGAATTAGACCAGTACAGTCTGAACAGGAATCGGATTTCCAATCTAATAATAGGAATAACTTTTAATTTTTCCACCAGATTGCAAGTAACCCATCTTCCATCTTTTGAGATGGAAGCAAAGAGATTTGTCCATTGAATAACCCACTTTTGAAATAGAGGCAGAGACATCTCTTGGTTCAAGTTTTGCAACTTGTGATAATATCAGAATATTGCAACAAAAGTTGAACAGTAAAATGGTTCTCCATAAAGAACAATTCCTGAAAGAGCTAAAAGTTGTGGAGACAGAGCAATTAGCAGAGTTGGGTGTGAGTCAACAAGCTTTGCAAGGCAATAGGGATAGTTAAGAAAAGTTGTTTAAAAACAAGAAAGGGAAAGTTATTAAGAAATTCCATTAGCAAGACTTACCAAATAATAGGCAGTTAACAAAATACACTACATCATTAGGGAGATTCAAAGTATTTCCAATATTGACATGGGATCCCAATATCTTCAAAAAGACTCAGTCAAGTGGAGAAGAAATTTTGGAGCATCCTAGTTTGCAATTGCTTGAAGACGAGCGATCTTGGGAAGGGCAGACTGTAATGTCTCCTTTAATCTGCCACTTCAGACTAGATAATTTATTATCCATGACCATAGTTTGAGAACTCTCAGAGTCCTGCAAAAGACTCTTGGGACTCACGAGTCAACTCGCCAAGGACTCCTGCGCCGAGTCTTGGAGAGTCTAGGCTAGGACTCAAGTGACTCACGCAAGTCCTAGAATTGGACTCCCAAGTCCCAACTTAGAACTCTTGGCATCGCCTGCAAGTAATGAGTATGAATGTTTAAAAATTGTTTTTTTATTTGTTTTCTTCATTTGAAAATTTGAAACTATAAGTATCAATGATGAAATTTCAAATATTGAGTGTTTGAAGATCATATAACATGTGTAATATTTGAATCATGATAAATTGATAATCAAATTAAGTTCTTATGTTCTCTAACTGCATTAATTTATTTTTGGTTTTTTGTAAAACTACGGTTTTCTTCTTTATTGAGTCCTAGTGAGTTTTTTGCAGAGTCCCGAGTCCGAGTCCTACTTTGGGCTACCAAGTCCACGCCAAGTCCGAGTTTTCCAACTATGTCCATGACTACTGCATACATAATTTCAGTATTACAACTTAATAGCAATCAATAATATCTAATTTTGTTAGTGAAGCTAACCCTGGGAAATTATTGAAGTGGATTAAAATTGGGTAAATATCATAAAAATATCCCTTTGCAAATATTAAATTATAAGATGAATACAACTCTCAAAGACATCCGGAAAGGTAAACAAAAAATTATTATAGTTTCTTGGTTCATACCAAGAGCATAGGGCAAAGGGGAGGTTATTTCCATCAAATCAAACCAAGATACTATAAATAATCCTCAAGAAGCAAAACTTGTTGCTTGTGATCTCCTCCCTTCTTACTTGTTGCTTGTGATCTCCTCCATTCTTACCACTTCTTGGAAGCATTGTAATGGAGAAGCAGCAGACGCTTCTAGTGGAGAAAAACTTTGGCTTACTTTTTAATGTGTATGGTCCAAACAGCTTAATCCAAAAAGGAAGCATTGGGAGGACATTTCAATCCAAATTTCTACTCTATGTGATCAAGTTTTTTTGGTCACTTTAATGCCATTGCTAGGCTACAAGTTAAATGGTGTGGAGTTGACTGACCTACCCAATCAAAGATTGCCTTTAAGGCATTCTTGAATTCTAATCAATTGTTCGACTATGCTCCTAAATATGGGTAATTGGAACAATCGTTGGGAAGGTTTTGGTTATTTGCAAAGAGGCTTGATAAGTTCATCATCTCTCTATTTTGGCTACAAGTCAATTGATTCTATTAGCCAAGAGGTTTTAGATGATTCTCCCCCTCCCTAATGTCATTTCAAATTTGAACTTGTGTGGCTCCAACAATTGATTCATCTAGGGGGAGGTAGAGCATTGGTGGAATGAGTGCCCTCCTATTTTGGGCTCTACAATGTTTTGCTTTTCAAAGAAGCTTAAGTATGTAAAACGATGCATGTTTTCTTGGAACAAATAAGTAGATGGAAATATTATTGATGCCAAAGAGAAGTTGTGGACCAGCTTGACAAGGTCAGCCTAGAAATTCAGTCTTTAGGTCTTGTTGATGTCTTAATGGAAGACGAAGCTACTAAACTCCTTTTTGTATAGGAACATTTTCTAATAGAGATAAGACTTTTTGAGCCAAGAATCATGGGAACATTGGATTTTGAAAGGAGATAGGAACTCAAAATGTTGCCACCCAGTAGAGCTGATGATTCTTCTCTCCAATTGCATTTCCTCCATTTTGGACTATATGTGGGAATGTGGCGAACTCTCATGATGATGTTGCAATGAGTTTGTTCTCAACCATTGTTTCGGCCTTTGGTTATAAGGATGTTGTTTCCTCAACTAGGCTAGTAAATAATATCCCCAAGATTTTGGATGATTCAAGTAATTCTATGTTCTTGACACTTTCTCACAAAATGAAATTTGGGGCAATGTTTTCCCACAAAGGGGGAAGGGCTTCTAGTTCAAATGGCCTTCAAGCCACCTTTTTACAAACCTTTCGAGATACAAAGGTTAGGGATCTTACAATTGTTGTCAATTACCCCCTAAAATCAATTAAGGTCTTTTAGGATTTCAAATGTACCTCCATGGCTTTATTCCAAAAAATAGAAACCCTCTTCCTTTGTAGACTTTAGGGTGATTGCTCTATGCAATATAGTGAATAAACTTATCTCTAAAGCTATTGCCAAGAGGCTTGAGACATTACTCATGAAGATCATTTCTTTGGAACGAGGAGGTTATGTGGAAGGTTGTCAAATACTAGATAAGACAATTGTCACTCATGAATTGACTAAGATTAAAGGGATGGTGATTAAGTTTTTAAAGCTTTTGGTTTTGCTTCCGAATTTGTTTTTGATTAGATAAGTAGGGAAAGGGCCCTGATCCCATGGTTACAGCCAAAAAGACAAAAAGGAACCGAAACAAGGTGGGAAACAGCACCACCAGCCAGCATCATAAAACAGCAACCAGTGTGGCACGCAAGACATAATTCAACACCATAACCATAGACCATCCAGAATTAATCAAAAACAAGAAGTTTCTGCTAGAGTACTTAAATCTACGAAGGCCATTGCTTCCGAATTTGTTAGTTGGGTTATGAATATAGTTATTGGGGCTTTGTTTTCTATTATAGTTAATGGAGTCCCTTCAACTTTTTCCAACATTCTAGAGGGGGTTAGACAAAGTGACCCCTTCCCTGTATCTTTTCTTTGTCATTATGGTAGAATTGTTAGACTAACTCATTAAAGATTTTCAAGAGACAATTTCTCTATTGCTTGCTCCAAGTTTGTCCATTTCTCGATTGCTTTCTCTAGTTACTGAAAGACAATTATGGTTTGGCTTATGGTCAAATAATTAAAAAAGATATATCTAGGGTTTGTTCTTTAATGTTGGACCATCACTACAAGGGAGGATTGTTGATTTTTTGTGTTATACGCCAGCCTCAATTTGCTCTAAGTATCTAGGTATCGCTATTTTCAGTAGACTTTGTCAAGAAAAACCTTCGGAGGAAGTAGTTGCTAAGCTTCAAACTATTTGTTCTCTTGGATGGGGAAATAGTTAAGCTTAGCTAGGAAGCTAATTAAAATCATAGCAATTTCCCAAATTATTCCAATCTTTTTGATGTTGATCCTCCACATTCCCAAGTCTATGCTCAAGAAGATTAATAGCATTCGTAGAAATTTCTTGTGGCAAGGTACAAGGGAAAGGAAGTTTATGTTTTTGAGCTAGGCAAAAGCCTCTAGACTCAAAAGTGTTGGGAAGAACAAGGATAAAAGATTTGGCTATGCAAAATTTGGGAATAGAAGCTAAGTTGGCCAAAATGACATCTAAGATGGATAGAGCCCCCTTCTAAGGCTCAAGTCTATGGGGTGTCAAGATGTACTTAGGTTTTTATGCAAAAGATGATTTACTTAATGGCTCCTCAGTTTTGAACTCTATGGTTTTTCGATTTGAAACTTACCCAAGATTTGGCAAATGGTAGAACGATAAATTTTTAGCTTGATTCTTAGTTAGGGAATCCCTCCATCTTCAACATTCGTGGACCAGCCAAAGTTCAATCAAACTTATCAAATTTGTGGGAAAATAAAGCTTGTGATTATTGCATACCGGTACAGCAAGATGGTAGCTTGATATGGGTTTGGAAAAGCTTATCAAACTTATCAAATTTGTGGGAAAATAAAGTTTGTGATTATTGCATATTGGTACAGTGAGATGGTAGCTTGATAAGGGTTTGGAAAAGCTTTAAGGGTCTACTTTTTCCAAATGATAAGAAGGTTGTCCTCTATAACATTTTGAAAAATTCGAAGATTCCTTTGATCTAGGTTTGGAAAAGCTTTAAGGGTTTGTTTTTTATTGAATGATATAAGGTCGTGCTCTATAACATTTTGAAAAATGCAAAGATTCCTTACAAACATAGAGTTAATTGTATCCAATGAAATGGAGGTCCCTCTAGTAAGTATTTGGTTCACATTGGTTATTTCTTACTTAGGAATGAGAACTTCCTATCTCTTCATGATTGACCTTCAAAGTTGATTTGGTGTAAAGAAGCTTCTCTAAAGTGTAATGCTTTTGTTTAGTTACAGCTGCTTAATCAAATTCTCACTTTTGATTACTTGGTGAAGCAAGATTTTAATGGACTCTTTGGATGTGTTTTGCGCTTGGAAGCAAACAATTCAGTAAATCAATTGTTATTATGGTACTCTTTTGTGTCTAAGATTTGGAATAATATTACATGTTTGTTGGCTTTAAGTTGGGATTTACCCGATTCTTTATGTATGCATCTTTGCAACTAAGTTAAAGGCTCTTTCAATCTTGGTCCTCTAAAAGATTGTTTTGGATTTATAACTTGCAGAGCATTTGGTTGGAGGGAAACTTATTTTTAATGAAATTGTTATTTCTTGGGAGAGATGTTGTAGAAAGGTTTTAGCTTGTATATGAGTCTATTTTCATCCCATCCTTAAAGCTAGGTCAAGTTCCCTAACAAATCATGACTAAATTATTCTTAAGAACTAGGGCTTTTAAATCCATCCACCCATAAATGGGGTGAGAGTCAACAATTTGCTAGAAAAAATTCAGTATGATTGAGACAACCTAAAGATTTTCTAAATATCAACTTTAATGGAGCATCTAATGGTAGTTCATATTTTACTAGTGTAGGTGTGATCTTGACCAAGTTTTGTTAGTTCAAGTGTAGTACTAAGCGATGAGCAAGGTAGCTCATTCAAGCATGGTGGTAAACAATGAGTAAGGTACTTTTGCTCATAGTGGTTCTCTTTTTCTTGGATATCAAACAAACAATGAATTCAAATGTGAGATCATGGCTATTGGGATTTCTCCAACTTCTACCCTTGCTTTTAAGAACATTATGGCTGAATGTGACTCTTAATGTCATAAACAATTTACATAAGAGCTCTCATCCTAATTGGAAAGTTCAAGGTTTTCAAAAAGAGGCACAAGCTCTTTGTTCTTCCTTGGAAGCTGTGATTTTCTCGAATTACTTTCGAGATGAGAATTTGGTGGCAAATTTTTAGTCAACATGGGTTTAGATTAGGAGCCTTTGATGGCATTATAAATCATACATCTTAAGTCTTGGTTGGGACTTAGAGAATGGCTGGTTATTTAGCCAACGTAGTCCCTGTTTTCTTCTTTCTTTGGCCACATCACGCCATCTTGAATTGTACCATTTGTTCTCATTTCGCTATAATAGCAGCTCATGTGATTGGTGTGCATGACAATAACTTAATGGTAGATGGTGTTTCAATGAATTCATTGTTTGTGTCTTAATAGCTAGATAATGTGAAAGACATTTATATTTTCTAAGAGTCGACAACTTTTCTTCAATGTTTAATTGCCTCTCAACAATAGGCATTAGAGACAATGTTCACAAGAGACCATGAAGCTCATCTTTTGTAGCATTCTCCTATTGTGGCTTAGTTTTTCAATGGCAGAATATGAAAATTCTTCACAATCTCACCATCCTTACTTGTGTGGTAGGTATTCAATCACCGTTTTGAAGCTCTTTTCCATTGCAAGGATGTGTCCATGATTGGTTTTGTTAAAGTTGTGTTGGGTGATCATTGGGTAGGTAAGTTTGGTCCTTCAAGGTTGAGTGCCTCCATTTGGGAGGATTTGTGCAAAAACTTGTTTTTATTGTGTCCTCGACAATGACCAGATTGTGGTTGTTGTAGCTTCTTCTCTCAAAGCATGTTATTGACTTTGGGTTGGAATTGTGTCCTCGACAATGACCAGATTGTGGTTATTGTAGCTTCTTCTCTCAAAGCATCTTATTGACTTTGGATGATGGAAATAAGGAGGTGGGTCCTTTAGTGGCAACTATGGTGGATGTTAGTTAAAAATGCTTATTGTCTATAGGGAGATTTTGTGAGTTAAAAATGTTATGCTTTGAACTTCACAAAGTGGTGGAGAGTCCCATGGTGACACATTCTCACAGTAATCTGCAAGTGTCTAGCACTTTCACCATGTCAGCCTTTGTTTTGGGGACACTAATTAGAGGCCAAGCAGCAGGAGTTGTTTCAAGTAGGAATGTTTCCCACACTCGATGTGCCAAGAAAATGTGACAAGGCTGGTTCAACTCGGCTGGGAAGAAAGAGGTGGTAGTGCAAGTGGTGGCAGATGGTGTGCTCCTTCTGGGCTCAATGTTGGAGGTTGGAGGCCTTTCAATGATCTTCAATTGGTTGACGGATTTTTTGGATGGCGTTTTCGTTTTATCATGTTTTGTTGTTGAGTTGATTTGTATCTCGCTTTATGACCCATAGGTTGAGACTCATAATTGTTTAAAATTTTGTTTGGACGAGGGCCTCGATAGATCACTCACTATTTAAAAAATTTACAAACTCGGGTGTAAAATATAAAAGACCAAATCTAACAATTAGAAGGCCTGTAGACTACATCATGGAATAAATTAGATTCACAAGCCAAAGTGATGCAACTATAACAAAAATCAAATGGTTTGGGCTCAAGTGGTCAATTATTAGTGTATCCATAAGGACCATAACTATAGAGGAGACATGCATTCATATCCCTGTGAGACACATTACATGATAAAATGCACAAAAGTTAAGTTTTTAAATTAGATAAGCTACCACATCAAATTCTGGGTGTGTCATAGCCCATGGATGAGGCTAGGTGCAAGCTCCTGGGTGAATTTGACAGAAGAGATACACCTCAGTTAGAAATTACCAACCAAAAATAAATAAAATGCACCCAAAACCAGGCCTTCAACTTATGTCACAAATTGCTATTAGAGCAGTGCCAATGAAAAGACTGACATATGCTGTTTATAAGATCTGTGTCACTAAGCGGTACAGAATCTGAAAAGGTCATGCATCAGCCCACTCAATTCAAATAACTAATAAGTTGATCTGATGAAAGCTTGTAATGAATTACTTTTGATGGTTTATATTTTGATAGCTTATACTTTTGGATATTTGTTTCCCCTTCCAAGAACTACTTCATTAATTAGGTTCTGTCAAAGTAATAAGCCCTCAGTGGTATGTATATGTTCAACAATAATACCCCTGAAAAATTTAGCATTCCTGAATAAGACATGTTATCTCAACACTTTACTCCATTTGAATTATTTTACAAATTACAAGCAATGTTATTTGACTTTATGTCATTCAGTTATCAAAAGCATAGATAAAGATCTAGGGTGCCACAGCAAGGCATCATTTCAATCAATTCAAAGTTCAAAGCAAATACAGAAAAGCTAACAAAAACCCCTGGGTATACTACTACAGAATTGGCCCAAAAACTGATGGATAGTGTTCCCTTGCCCCAATAAATGCCAATAGTGATGACAACTTTACAAGTAAATGCAGAACAATATCATACAGGTGAGTACAGATAGCAAACTAAAATACCTCTTGCAGTTTGTCAATTTTGGTAAAATGCCGACCATATGATGTATAGCGCATTCCATGTAGAAACGGTGCCAGATAAACTTTTAATTTGTTCTGCACAATTTTCAAATAATGAGCATTATCTTCACGTGTTATTCATAGCTCAAAGCAGACGTGTAATAAAAATATTGTAGCCTTTTGGAAAAAAATATCCAGGCCATATCTTCACTTTAATGGAAGAGAAGAAAGTTTTCTTAAGATAGCAAGACAAATACAAAGAAATCACTTTTTTGGCCTGGTATTGCATAAATGGTCATTTATCACAAGTTATTAGGAAATAAGTAGAAAACAATAAACTAAACAAGTGCAAGTGAAATTCCAAAATTTATTTGCAATGCAGGCATCCCACATACTACGATATGAAAATGCCAAAATATTGAAATGTTAAATAATTCTAGAAAACAATACTCCGATTTACTACTCAAATCTTACCTTCCATGTACTCATTAGGTGGAGTATATCTGGACTACAAACAACTTTAGCATCATCAATATTGCCACCTTCTTCAAGTTCTTTCAAAGCTGTGCGAACAGCCTGCATAAAGCGAAAGCATAATTTGGTACAAATAAAAGGCAATTATGCATCAAATGCAGATTAATGATCATGGAAATAGATACCTACATGAATAGTCTTACTTTATTTGAAATACAAGCAAACATACCTGGACAGCTCCCTCTACCTTTCCTTGAGTTAGAGATTTATCCAGGTTCCTCATGCCATAACTAGTGTGCGTTGAAGGTGCTTGATGCTTTGCATATACATCATCCAGACTTATCCCAGATGTTGATCTCTCAATGATATCCATGATTCTGTCAGATAAAACATAAACTAGCTGAGCATGCCCCTTGAAACAATTATTTGATAAAAATCCTCAAGCATATAAATAATTAGAAAGACTAAGTCCACAAACACTCACGTTATTTTAATGTCATTTTCTACAAAAGTGGGTAGAACAACAGCAGGTTTCTTCTGATCATGTTTGGAAGTTAATCCCTGGGCTGTTCTATTCTTATTTGAATCATAATCTTTTGATTTACTGTCTTTAAGACCCGTACTCTTCTTCATCTTCAAGATAGAACGTTTATCCTCCTTCGGTGAAGAATATATATCCGTCTCCTTCATTGTCTTCTTAGGAAATTCAGGCACACTATGAGCCTTTGGAAGTGTGCCACTAGATGTACTCTTTTCTTTCTTTACAGATGGTTTTGGAGATACTTTTTCTTTGATAGATTCCAGGGCAAGTTTTTCATTAGTAGAAGCTGGGGACTTCATTTTCTTTTTTCCAACAGTCTTTCCCACACCAGATTCAGGAGAAATAACATGATTTTTTTTCACAACTTTATCAGCAGAAGGCACCTCCGGATATATGATGTGGTTCCTTCTTGGTGTTGCTAAATCTGGATCAATTTTGTGTTTCCTATTGCAAGAAGCAAATTTACAGAAATTATATTAAAGTAAATCATTTCAATGGGGAATAACTCCCACACCATTAATGTCTACAATGTAAACATGAGCTACTTGCCTGCAATATATGAGAATCCTATTTGGGATGAGATCGTCCCAAGCACGTTGTGGTTCATCATCTGTGTCTTCAAAGATGGATCTGACATGAAACAAGCATACAATTTAATCATATATTTTATGATTTAACAATTTCATCTAAGTACTCTAAAAAGAGAGAGAATAAAAAAGCCAAAACAGGGATGACCTACTTTGGTAAACACTTCCTATGATATGCTTTGGGACAACGTCTACAAATTGCAAATTGCATATCTTCGTCTTCCTTCTGTTCTGTCTGCTTGCAAACAATACACCTATGCACGGGACATGTAAATTGCTGTCCATCAGCTATTTTCTTCTCAAGCTCCTCTGCGTCAGCTTCTGGTGCAATCATTCTTGATACACAATGTGGATGGTAAAAGAGACCACAAGTTGCAGAAACACAACAGAAAACCTGAAAATAATTGAACACTGAGAGCATTAGCTTGGTTAGGGGCCATATGGACCAAGGATTTCCTCACCTCCAAAAACAGATTGATGGAAGAAAGGATCAAGGTATCAGCAGACAACCACTTATGTGGCTTACCTCTGGTCTTGAAGACTTGTCAGATGAACCCAACTTTCCACAAATAAAACACTGATGCTGCTTATACTTACAGTTGTCACAGTAAAAATTTTGTATTTCCTGCAGCACAAAGTTGAAGGAACATGGAAAATCAACATTAAGTGTCTGAAATGTACCAAAATCACATCCTATACAAAGTAATAGATAGCATATCAAAAATAGTTACCCTGATTTGGGCCTTGGATAAACCTAATGATTTACAACTTGAATCTGCACCCGCTTCTTTATTTGGATGAAAAGACCTCATGCAAGGACCCTCACAACTAGATCAGACAAAAACAGAATATCATTAATAGTGAGTACAAAGACATCAATATCATGAATCTGCCAGACACAAAGCCATAGACAA